>OZ024822.1:7756768-7957025 GCA_964016985.1 Anodontia alba | reverse complement strand
TTTCAAGTTTATTGAATCCAATTATTTTACAGTTTGTCTTGATTATCAGCCAATATTTCCTCAGAAATACGCCATTGCCACAAACCTGGGCGATATATTTTTGAAACTAATATCTGGAGGTATTTTAGCTGTTGTGTTTGATATATAATTTATAATTCCTTGAAGTAGAGCAAATAATATTTCCTTTACGCCACTATCACGCCGCGTGACGAATGTAGATGACTAAACGTCACAAAACTTATTGACGTGAGTTGGAAACGTCAAAGGAGTATGAAACAGAGACTTGCAAATCTTAGGCCATAATAAATTAATAGCCAGATTCTCATTTTTTTTTCAAAATGGGGGCGAGGAGTGAAATTTTATTTTTTATTTTTTATTTTTTCGGACTACACAGAAATCGGAGATGGGTGGCTGAAATTTATATTGATTTCTGCAAACCACATGTATTTGGTGAATAGAGAATATTTTTTTTCATAATTCCAATGTATTATGAAAAAAAAATGTTGTGTTAAATAATTAGAATAGCCTTGAAAGAGCAACTATAGAGCTGAAGAAAGTTAATATATCTATAATCAAATACCCACTTTTTTTCAGTTTGTCTAAGAACACTGTTGGACAAAATAAAAGTCATCAATTTATTCTATTCTGTGTGATTTTTCCTTTCTGTCAAACGCTCTCTCTATTTGTATAAACGGTTTTTACCTGTCAGACACAGTTAACAAACAGCACACATATATATATATATATATATATATATATATATATATATATATATATATATATATATATATATATATATATATATATATATATATCTCCCATCAATTCCGTCTGGGAAACGGCACCGCTTTATCAATCGGCCCTGAATTAAATACATTGTTGGGGTTGAGAAGATTTTGGGGTATCGCTGGCTTTAAATCAATACCAGTCGTTTATTACAGTTTAATTGGCAATGATTTTCACTATCACAAACGCTATTTTCAACGTGTTTTTATCTGGATTCGAAAATGAAACTAGAAATCGACTGGTTGTCTGACCGGACGCAATTTATAGCGAAGCGCATTTGCAATAGGGATCCAGTACACCTCGAACAATAGCGGATATTGATCGTAGTTAAACGAACAATTTTGTGTTGTTCACCGGAAGTATGTAATTTGTTGTCGTATATGCGCAATTTGCATATTTAATGTAGATTTATGTGGAACGGAACTTGCCGATCGGCAAACCGTATTTTTTTTTTTATAAAAAACCGGAACATCGGAGCAGTACTCGTACTTAAGAAAAAGCGTCAATTAAAAAAAAAAAAATCGTGGTGGGAGAGGGGGCGGGGGTAAAAAATCGAGGCGAGCAGTAATGAGAATCTAACAATTAATTTATTATGGCCTTTTAACCCATCCTGTTCAGGACAACCCCTACCTATGCAAACAGTGTAGATCCAGATCAGATGGCTTCCGAAGAAGCCATCTGATCAGGATCTACACTGTTTGTCAATCAGTTTGTGAATTTTAGCAAAATGATAATATGATGTAATCTGATTGGCTGATAGTCAGAAATGGGTGTGGCTAATTAAATCATTCAGCAGGATAAGGGATAAACTGAGGATGCATTAACCTCTACATATCACGTATAAAAGCTTCTTTACATGTAATGTATACCACTAGTGATGCTAACTTGACTGTCATTGTTTTTATTATTGTTTTTTGATTTAAGGGGAATAGAACAATTTCAAGGGAATGGGGGATGGGGGCGGTGGTAACTCTTTCAAATTTGTGTTGGCTCCCTTACGAAAAGCAGTCTACTCAAATAGGAAAAAGCGGGCTCCCCTTGGCAGCAAATACCTTTGTTTCAGATGAGACCCCTTTTCAGAAATGAATTGGAGTGCAAGAAAGCAAAAAAGGAAATCACAAAACGTGTTATCCCCTGTTAAATTGGGGGAAGACCTATTAGGTGTATCAAGTCCATTTAATAGTTATCTTAAAAGTTTGTTGTCCAATTTATGGACGGGATTTCTTTTGATCCAAAATAGTATTGATGGCAAAATAATATTAATCTAAACTAGACATCACGAAAACATGCCTATATAATTTTGACCCCCTTAAACCCCACTTTTATATAGAAAAAAACTGGGGTTTACAAGGGTATATCATATTTTTCTTATTTCTGCTTAAAAACATAGATTGTGATACGCGTTAGAACCGCCTCGCTGAGGCGGTTCTAACGACTACCCACAATCTATGTTTTGAGCAGAAATTTGAAAAATATCAGAGTTTTTGTCTGGAAATTTTCAGTTTTGGAGGTGAACTTTTCTATATATTTGAATAGACGTGTTTTCATAATGAAAGTGCTTGAAACTGTTCTAATAACCCAAGTCAAATGCAAACATTTGTATCAAGTTTAATAAATAAAGCGCAAAACTGAAAGCCTTACTTTCGTCAACAGTTTAAGTAAATTAAAAAAAAAGAAAAAAAAAAAAACCCAGCTCTTTCGCGGTCTTGAAAATTAGATTTCCACCAACCATGTTGATCTAATTTTGGAATATTTCTAATGTTTCCAAATAGGATCCATTACTACAGTTGGTTGCAAATATTAATTTCCAAAATAACAGCATGCCGTTTTTCTTGAATAAATATTAAAGCTGGATGTAAATGCTGATTGCAGATATTATAAATAATGGTCACATCCCGTCTGTTTTGGTGTGCTTACGATAAAACTGTTCATGTATTTCAGGTAAAAATGGCGCCTGTTTGTTGTCAGTTTAAACACATGTTGTTTTTTTTTTTTCGGGAATACCAATGATTATCAAACATTGTAAAAAATAAAATAAGTGTTAGAACGAAACCATTCAAGTTTATATATATAGTTCTTTTCTATACTAATCCAACACTGTAAGTATATAGCAAATTAAACAAACATGAACCATTACATTATTTAGAAGTAGTTAATTCCCGGATAAAAACAAATACATGCCATTTTTATATGTTATAATAGAACGTGAAATTGAAGTTTTGAACGGAAATTTTATCATGAAGAAATGCAAGAAAGAATGCGAACAGAATGGCAACAAATGAGATAATTTTGGTATTAGGGAGGCAGTTGGAGTGGCGCGTGTGCACAGGGAGCATCATGCCTTTCAAGGTTTTGTCCTGTAATTATGTGGAATACATGGCATACCTGGGTCTATATCAACCATTTCTTAAAATTATGTTAACCTTTTTGTATCGAAAATATACTTCTGAACTTTTTTAATATAGAGCGAGCCGCTTGCTGCCGGGTTCCATAGCGCAGTGTAGCGCGTCTGACTGCAGATCCAGGGATCGCAAGGCCTAAACCCAGCTTGAAACACATAACTTTCTTGGACATTGATAACGGAATAATTAAAACGATCTTTCTCTCCCTTCTGCTGGTTCAAAAAGGGCAGTTGTCAGATACTGACGTACGTATATGCACAAGGTACGGGTCAGTTGCTTAGAGGACTAGGTCTGCTCAGGACAAGTGTGAGTTTGTTAACTGACTGGTTCGACATCACCTTAACAGTGTTGACTGGGTCATAAAACTCCATTTCAGACAAGAGATGCTTGTTGTTGAGATTATTATCTAAATTTTAAACATGTAAGCTTGTAGACTGTTACATTCGGCTACTACCGGCCTATAGTGAACTGCAGCAGTGCAACCAGGTCCCCGAAGCATTACTCAGTTATTTTTACAAGAGTAGATTGCACTTCGCTCAGTTTCGTTTCCATGACAGAAAGCATGATTTATGATTTATTCGTGCCCTGATCTCGTGCTTTTCATTTTTTTTTATATCTGTGATTTATAATCCATACTGTTTCTTCAAGCATTTATGTCCATGGGGAATCTAGGTGTACTTTAAGATTTAGATATTTCATCTATGACCTACTTTGTTTCGAGCTAGCAAACGGCAGATGTACAGTATTAGCCCTAAATATTAGGACACCTTATTTCCTTACCATACTTCTCGTAAAATTTGAACAAGTTATTTTTGGGTAGTCGGTGATGCATCAAACAAACGCAAATTGAATAGCAAGCAGTGTTTTTACGATATATTAAACGAAGCATTATCACAAGAGCTATATTAAAGCAGACAAATGGCAGCAACAACAACAACAACAACAACGAAAACAACACAAACTGCAACAACACTTTATAATGAATATTCATTAGGATGCATCCAATGTAGAATTTATGTATAGCAGTCCGAAAGTCCTGCATTTTATCCTGAAGCAGCCAGTCACTCACCTTCATAGGGCTATACAATATTAGTTTATTCAGTCCATATTATTAAAACGGTCAAAGAGACAAGTCAAATTGTTCGGTCTATATATTTAAACATCATACACAATAGGACCAAAGCCCGAAGTCATACAAATAACTGTTCAAACTGTTCAAACCCAATGACAATTGGGATGACAATTGGGATTTAACTTACTCGTTCCTTCAAGAAACCATTTTGAATGGTATTATACTGCTGTTCCGAAGTACTTACCCAGCTAGCATTCTTCATAAATCTACAACGGGCCGTTATCGGCCCGTCAGCTACCCTGACGGGCCGATAACGGCCCGCTGTAGATTTATGACGAATGCTTACTGGGTACTGTACAGGGCCGCGTCATGCGAAAACGTGTCTTCAGGCATATGCCGACAGCAAAGGTCCAGATCAGACTGCGCATATAATCAAACGTCAAAAGTTTGGGACCATGGAAATTTGTCCAGACATGGGTAGTTCGAGCCACTGAGGGTTAATCACAGCGCAATGTCAGGATGCAAATTGGCATAATAAATGGATACCTTTCCGATCTCCTATAATGTCATCTTGAATCTACTCATTAGAATCACATCGACGTGGCGATTTTAAAGAATATAAATAAAATACATTTTCATGATTAAATAAGAAAACTTCCCGAATATATCCCTAAACATTTGTTTTCTTTAGCAATCGGATTTTTAAGGGATTCAAAAACGAGTTCGAATCAGCCACGGTAAACGAGACATTGGTGTTCGACTCATTGAATTTTTACTATATTTATGCAATGATGTGTCATTAGGGGCAGTTTGATCTGCTTGTAAGCTGATTGCTCAGGTCTATGTGTCCGAATATTTTATGTAAATACAGTATGTCAGCATTCAGGATTAAATATTTAATGATAATAGTACTTTCGCTTTTTCTTCAGAATCACAAATTGATTATCAAAGCACGAAAAGGGACATTATCCCATATGCGTGCAAAGAAGGTCCTGATTGGATAGTGAGATTGCCCAGTCTGATCGGAGTCTTCATGGTTTCTAACCAAATCACAAGATACTGTAAAATACCGAAGAACATAAAGGGTTCAGACTGCGTTCATTACGTAAACATGCCTATTCAAATATACTGAAAATTTTTCCACAAAAAAATGAAAATTTTAAGAAAAAAATTCTGATATTTTTAATATTTCTGCTCAAAACATAGATTGTGGGTACTCGTTAGAACCGCCTCGGCGAGGCGGTTCTAACGGGTACCCACAATCTATGTTTTTGAGCAGAAATAAGAAAAATAATGTATACACCTTTCAACCCCAGTTTTACTATATAAAAGTGGGGTTTAAGGGGTGTCAAAATTATATAGGTATGTTTTCGTGATGGATGTGCAGGCTGATCATGGCCCCGTTTTATTTATTTATTTTTTTTTTTTTAATTTTTTATTTATTTTTTTTTTTTTCATGTGGCATATTGGCCATTTTCGGATAGTTCGCGCATCAGTTATCGATTGTGAACTGAAGATAAACCATAAAAGCCGCAATGTGAGGGAAAACGTACCTTCTGATATGTGCACACAATAAAGAGGCATTCGCGCAGTCATTTCAGAGTCTTCGATGTCTGCATGAAGGAACTTTGCATCATTGGCTGTCCAAAACGCGCGCAGGGGTACTGTTCAGACTGCGCGAATGCACAGGCTGATCTGAATCTTCGCTTGGCGCACATGTCCGAGGGTACCTTTTCTGACGTTCCACCCCACAACCCTTTTTAGGGTGATGCTATCAACAAACATAGTAACGAATCATAATAAAATGCATAGTGATAGTTTGCGGAAAGTGTGTTTGTTCACCCTCAATGAATGAAGCGTTGGTACCACATTGTGATATCTGCTTATGAGTATACGTTAAACATAGTGATTTTCCGTCTTGCTAGGAAAACCACTGGCAGAAATATATGAGCCGTAAAGTCAGAAAATTTACCTTCGGACATGTGCGCCCAGCGAAGATTCAGATCAGCCTGCGCATTCGCGCAGTCTGATCAGAATCTTCACTGAGCGCATTTTGGAACGCCAAGGATACAAAGTTTCTTTATGTGGACACCGTATGCATAGGCTGATTTGAATCCTCGCTGGGCTCATATGACTGGAGTCCTCATTGGGCGCATATGACTGGAGATCTCGTTGGGCTCAAATGACTGGAGTCCTCGTTGAGCGCATATGACTGCAGTCCTCGTTGGGCGCATATGACTGGAGTCCTCGTTGGGCGCATATGACTGGAGTCCTCATTGGGCGCATATGACTGGAGTCCTCGTTGGGCGCATATGACTGGAGTCCTCATTGGGCGCATATGACTGGAGTCCTCGTTGGGCGCATATGACTGGAGTCCTCGTTGGGCTCATATGACTGGAGTCCTCGTTGGGCGCATATGACTGGAGTCCTCGTTGGGCGCATATGACTGGAGTCCTCGTTGGGCGCATATGACTGGAGTCCTCATTGGGCGCATATGACTGGAGTCCTCGTTGGGCGCATATGACTGGAGTCCTCGTTGGGCGCATAGGACTGGATTCCTCGTTGGGCTCATATGACTGGAGTCCTCGTTGGGCGCATATAATTGGATTCCTCGTTGGGCGCATATGACTGGATTCCTCGCTGGGCTCATATGACTGGAGTCCTCGTTGGGCGCATATGACTGGAGTCCTCGTTTGGCGCATATGACTGGAGTCCTCGCTGGGCTCATATGACTGGAGTCCTCGTTGGGCGCATATGACTGGAGTCCTTGTTGGGCGCATATGACTGATGTCCTCGTCGGGCGCATCTGACTGGAGTCCTCGTTTGGCTCATATGACTGGACTCCGTGTTGGGCGCATTTGACTGGAGTCCTCGTTGGGCGCATATGACTGGATTCCTCGTTGGGCGCATATGACTGGATTCCTCGTTGGGCTCATATGTCTGGAGTCCTCGTTGGGCGCATATGACTGGATTCCTCGTTGAGCTCATATGACTGGAGTCCTCGTTGGGCGCATATGACTGGAGTCCTCGTTGGGCGCATATGACTGGAGTCCTCGTTGGGCTCATATGACTGACGTCCTCGTTGGGCTCGTTGGGCGCATATGACTGGAGTCCTAGTTGGGGGCATATGACTGGAGTCCTCGTTGGGCGCATATGACTGGATTCCTCGTTGGGCGCATATGACTGGATTCCTCGTTGGGCGCATATGACTGGAGTCCTCGTTGGGCGCATATGACTGGAGTCCTCGTTTGGCGCATATGACTGGAGTCCTCATTGGGCGCATATGACTGGAGTCCTCGTTGGGCGCATATGACTGGAGTCCTCATTGGGCGCATATGACTGGATTCCTCGTTGGGCGCATATGACTGGAGTCCTCGTTGGGCGCATATGACTGGAGTCCTCGTTTGGCGCATATGACTGGAGTCCTCATTGGGCGCATATGACTGGAGTCCTCGTTGGGCGCATATGACTGGAGTCCTCATTGGGCGCATATGACTGGAGTCCTCGTTGGGCGCATATGACTGGAGTCCTCGTTGGGCTCATATGACTGGAGTCCTCGTTGGGCGCATATGACTGGAGTCCTCGTTGGGCGCATATGACTGGAGTCCTCGTTGGGCGCATATGACTGGAGTCCTCATTGGGCGCATATGACTGGAGTCCTCGTTGGGCGCATATGACTGGAGTCCTCGTTGGGCGCATAGGACTGGATTCCTCGTTGGGCTCATATGACTGGAGTCCTCGTTGGGCGCATATAATTGGATTCCTCGTTGGGCGCATATGACTGGATTCCTCGCTGGGCTCATATGACTGGAGTCCTCGTTGGGCGCATATGACTGGAGTCCTCGTTGGGCGCATATGACTGGAGTCCTCGCTGGGCTCATATGACTGGAGTCCTCGTTGGGCGCATATGACTGGAGTCCTTGTTGGGCGCATATGACTGATGTCCTCGTCGGGCGCATCTGACTGGAGTCCTCGTTTGGCTCATATGACTGGACTCCGTGTTGGGCGCATATGACTGGAGTCCTCGTTGGGCGCATATGACTGGATTCCTCGTTGGGCGCATATGACTGGATTCCTCGTTGGGCTCATATGTCTGGAGTCCTCGTTTGGCGCATATGACTGGATTCCTCGTTGGGCTCATATGACTGGAGTCCTCGTTGGGCGCATATGACTGGAGTCCTCGTTGGGGGCATATGACTGGAGTCCTCGTTGGGCGCATATGACTTGATTCCTCGTTGGGCGCATATGACTGGATTCCTCGTTGGGCGCATATGACTGGAGTCCTCGTTGGGCGCATATGACTGGAGTCCTCGTTAGGCGCATATGACTGGATTCCTCATTGGGCGCATATGGCTGGAGTCCTCGTTGGCGCATGGCTGGAGTCCTCGTTGGGCACATATGACTGGAGTCCTCGCTGGGCTCATACGACTTGATTCCTCGTTTGGCGCATATGACTTGAGTCCTCGTTGAGCGCATATGACTGGAATCCTCGTTGGGCGCATATGACTGGAGTCCTCGTTGGGCGCATATGACTGGAGTCCTCGTTGGGCGCATATGGCTGGTCCTCGTTGGGCGCATATGACGAGTCCTCGTTGGGCGCATATGGCTGGAGTCCTCGTTCGGCGCATATGGCTTGAGTCCTCGTTGGGCGCATATGGCTGTAGTCCTCGTTGGGCGGATATGGATGGAGTCCTCGTTTGGCGTATATGACTGGAGTCCTCGTTGGGCGCATATGACTGGAGTCCTCGTTGGGCGCATATGGCTGGAGTCCTCGTTGGGCGCATATGACTGGAGTCTTCGTTGGGCGCATCGTTGGGCGCAAATGGCTGGAGTCCTCGTTAGGCGTATATGACTGGAGTCCTCATTGGGCGCATATGACTGGAGTCCTCGTCGGGCGCATATGACTGGAGTCCTTGTTGGGCGCATATGACTGGAGTCCTCGTCGGGCACATATGACTGGAGTTCTCATTGGGCGCATATGACTGGAGTCCTCGTCGGGTGCATATGACTGGAGTCCTCGTTGGGCGCATATGACTGGAGTCCTCGTTGGGCGCATATGACTGGAGACCTCATTGGGCGCATATGTGCGATAGTACGTTTTCTCACGTCATGACTCATATGTTTACGTTACTTTTCTTTATCATCACATTGAAGAAGTCAACGGTTGTGATATCGAGTTACCGTATTTCCTCCCTAAATATTCAGACAACATTTACCCTTTTCATGCTGGTCCTAAATTGTGAACAATCTCGTTTTATTAAGCCTGTTAATGTGTCGAAAACCGCTGGATGAGTGACAAACAATGTAGAACCAACTCAGATGCTGGGCTGGCTCTGCAGCATCTGAGCTTGGTCTACATATTTTGCTCAGGCCTTTCAGTCCAAATATCCTTTCCATACGTCTTAAAATGTGAACAAATTATTTTATCACAGCTGTCACTGTATCTGAAAACTTGCTAGTTGAGTGGCAAACAGTATAGACCTTGATCAGACGGCGCGTTCTGCAGCGTATGATCCGGATGTGCATTGTTTGTTTAGGCATGTAAGTCAGAATACTAAGCGGTACACAGCCCGGTTAATTTATGACTGATCCTAAAAACAAATTCGTTTCTGCAATGTCGCTAAGGTTACGGTACTGAAGAGAAGTATACCCAGCGGGCACACAACGTTGAAACAACGTTGAGACAACGTTGATTCAACTTATTGATATTGAATAAACGTTGAATCGCCTGCTGGGTAGATTGCTGACGTTTATATGAGCCCCATTGTACAACAATGGGCGTTGCTCTCACTAGACAAACCATTACGAAAGCATGCCTATTCAAATATACTGAAAATTTCACCACCAAAAACTGAAAGTTTTCAGATAAAAATTCTAATATTTTTTTCATATTTCTGCTCGAAACATAGTTTGTGGGTACTCGTTAGAACCGCCTCGGCGAGGCGGTTCTAACGAGTACCCACAATCTATGTTTTTGAGCAGAAATAAGAAAAAATGTATACCCCTGTAAACCCCAGTTTTACTATATCAAAGTAGGGTTTAAGGGGGTCAAAATTATATAGGTATGTTTTCGTGATGCACACAGAAGTATAGTGGAGCCCACATCTGCCAGTGCATCTCTACAGTCTGATTTAAGTGTTCATTTCTCACCATTAGATAGTACAGTATCAAAGTATTTTTCAAGGCTTTTAATGGCCTTCAAAGTTTGCTTGCACACTGAGCCTCTTTTCCATCATATCATGTTTAAATACGTTTTATATAAATTTTCAGCTTTTCATTGCCTTTTATGATTTCTTGTCCACTGAGGCTCTTTCACATCATACATATATCATGTTTAAATACATGTTTTCATTAAGCTTTTCATGGCCTTCAATGTTCGCTTGTGCACTGACCCTCTTTTCCACCATAAAGTGTTTGAATACGTTTTAAATATATTTTAGATTTTGCATAGCCTTCAATGCTTGCTTGTGTACTGAGCCTCTTTTCCATCATAAAGTGTTTAAATACGTTTTATAAACATTTAAAGCTTTTTTCATGTCCTTCAGTGCTCGCTTGTGTACTGAGCCTCTTTGCATCATAGTGTTTAAATACGTTGCATATACATTTTAAGCTTTTCTTGGCCTTCAATCTTCACTTGTACACTCAGCCTCTTTTGAATATGTAACGTTTTTGAATATGATTTAAATACATTTTAGGCTTTTCATGGCCTTCAGTGTGGGCGTGTGTACTAAGCGTCTTTTGCATCATATAATGTTTAGATACAGCTGCGTGAAATTGGCTAAACATTCAACATTCTAATGTCCAGCCATTAGACGTTTGAGATTCGACATTCGAATGTCTAGCCTTATAAGACATAAGACATACATTTTAAACTTGTCATGGCCTTCGATGTTTGTTTGTGCATTGAACTTCTTTTGCATCGTAAAGTGTTTGATCATGTTTTATGCATTTCAAACTTTTCATAGCATTCAATGTTCGCTTGTGCACCTAGCCTCTTTTGCATCATGACTTGATTAAATACGTTTTATATACATCTTTAGGTTTTTATGGCCTTCGATGCCCGCTTATGCAATAAGCCTCTTTTGCAGGAGAAAGAGTTCAAATACGTCTTACATACGTTTAAGCTTTCGCACTCTGCAGACTAAATCTATGAATGAAATAACCCAGTAGGCACATGTCGCCAGGGCAACGTCGAATCAACGTCGGTGCAACGTCATGACGTTGCACCGACGTTGATGCGACGTTGCATTAACGTCATGTGCGGTATGAGGGTGCTGTAGAACGTTTTGACACTTTAGTTGTATTTACAAAGTGCAGCGTTTTATCAAAAAAAAAAAAAAAATATTGCAAACATTCAAAGTATTCCTCCTTTACCGAAAAAATATGCTTATCTTGTAACATTTTCACCAGCCAGTTGTGAAGTGTAGTTAGGTAGGCTTCTTTCGTATCTGATGGAGACACTGCTATAGAGCGCTGCCAAGAGAGCTTCCGTGGCTGCATTACAAGGTGATATGGGCTGGGAACCAAGCACTGTAAAGCAATGGGTCTTTATTGGTCGTTTATGGGTAAGAATGGCTAATACCGCCGATAACAGATTAAATAAGCGCATCGCAATGTGGGCTTATGGAAAAGCCTCATTTCGATGCAGAAACTGGTTTTACACAGTGCGTAAACGCCTCTCAGAATTGCAAATAAATGATGCTTTAAACATCTGTCAACCGGTAGATAGCAATGTCGTACATAATCTGAGGACAGTCCTTATGGGGGAATTCAGAAACAAGTGGTTCGCAAATGTTCATAACCCTGTAGGACCCTCGGGACGGGGTGGAAATAAGCTACGTACTTATGCACTATTTAAGACGATATTTGGAGTTGAAACGTACTGCAAAACCATACTACCGCTCCGTCATCGTTCGGCCTTTGCCAAATTTCGTTTTGGAGTTGCCCCGCTTCGCATTGAAACGGGGAGTTTCGAAAATAAGCCCTTCAATGAACATAAGTGCCCTTTCTGCGATTCCGTGGAGAGTGAGGAACACGTACTTCTTGACTGTGCACTGTATGATGACTTTAGGTCCGAACTATTCAATAAGGCCTTAGTTATTGAGCCAAATTTCCTTACACTCCAAAGGGAAAATAAGATAGCATTTTTATTCTCCAACCAATCTATGATAAGAGCTGTAGCAAAAACCTGTTTTAATATTTTACAACGAAGAGCTTTTTATCTGTGTAAATCTTAGCTGTATTTTATGAAGCAAGTTTGGTACTTGTTGAACCAATTTTAGCGTCGTTTACAGTTTGTAGAGTTCATATGTATTTTTTTTTGTTTTTTATTCTTGTACTGCGCCAAGTAAGAATACTGTTGGCTTAAGCCGGGTTCACTCGTTGGTAGGACCTTTTCCAATCACGGGTGGACGCGGCTTGGGGCAATGGTATCAATCCGAAAACATGTTGCATGTTTTTATTACATCTTTTCTTTAAAGTTCTTCATCATCCTAATAGATCGACCGCATGATGGGTGTGTCAGCGGGCGTCCCAGCAGGGGCAGGGGGTATGCTGTCTAGACACTGGGTCTGCCACATGTCCTCTGCCCTCGGCAACATTTTCTTCGTAGTGATGGTTCTCTTGGCAATACATGAGCATGCTTGATCTTTTCGTTTCCATTGATTCTTATTACACTGTAGGTCATCACTGTGTCTCAAACCATATTTGGTGGCCAGTAACAAAGTTAACAATAACACGACTATTGCAATATATAAATACTAAATAATCCATGAAATTACTTTACAAATCTCAAACGGACAGCATCAAGATTAAATAAGGCGCTAATATAACAATTTAGATAAGTTAGACAGATGAAATGTACTATGTTCTGTGAAAGGTAAAGATGTTTTATGCAGGGCAGTCAGCTTGCTGATGAATAACACATAACCCATTCACCAACGAGACTCATTCACAAAAAAGATACCCAGCTAACATTCTTTATAAATATATAGCGGGCCGTTATCGGCCCGTCAGCTACCCTGACGGGCCGATAACGGCCCGCTATAGATTTATAAAGAATGCTTACTGGGTATATGTATATATGACGTAGTATAGGGTATACTACTTACACATCAAACAATGGATTCTCCGAAGTTTCCAAAGAGCGCTGGATTCTCGTGGCTTCAAAAGCAAGAGAAAGGCGACGTATTAGCCCAAGAGCGCTGGTAGACAGACAATTATACTAGACCTTTTGAATTTCAATTTTGCATTTTTTGTCTCCAGGAAAAAAAATGGGTAACATACACACATAAAGAAAACACAACTGCCATAAAACACATACTACTGATAAACAGCTTTAGAACAAAGAGTAACGTTTATTTTTTACTTTTTTATTTAGTCGAACTTTAGCAGCATTTACGGTCATATCCAATTTGAGTTTGCCACCCACTTTTGAAGGGTGGAATTAAAGGTAATTTCTCTGTCTACAGATAATCATATTTACCCGATTCTAATCATTAAACATATCCTCTTAACAGTGTTTGTCGGAATTAGACAGCCTATTACAGCTTTATGATATGGGCTGCGTCAAGAGAAAAGGTGCCTTTGAGCATGCGCAAAATATGTAGATTCAGATCACCCTGAGCATGCGCAAAGTACCATCCGCGCCTTTGCTTTCAATTCGTACATTTTGTAGTATACAGTGATTCTGTTAGCAGACAGCGAAGGTCTAGATCAGACTGCGTATCAGCGCAGTCTGATCTTGGCCTTCGCTGTCTGCGCATGCCCCAAAGGCACCTTTGCGCTTGGCGTGGCGCATATAATTGACAAAACGTTAGATTGCATGCACCGATCTTTATCGTGAGAACGGAAATTAGAAAATATAGTTAGTGAGATGAAATCGCTCATCGATATATTGTCACACAGAAATATAATAGTTTAAGAGACTTTATTAATATAAACTAGGTATTTATTCTGAAACAATTCCATCAGCGGAGACTCAGTCTTATGTCATTAATGTAGCTGTACGCGCAAACCAATTATAAATGATCGTCAAAACCGGTATGATGTTGGTCTAAAGAAAGAACCATACCAGATCCGTCAGCAAATGCTTGTATGGTTGTCACTTTCAATTTTGTGTGCAAAATGGATATCTGATTGTCAAATTTACCCTATAAATTGAGCAGCCTTAACTCTTTACCATACTTGTCCTAAAATTGATGTCATTTTGCTATTTACTGATGTACCTAAAACAGTGCTGGGTAGGTGGCAATAGTGTACAGCCTGATCATAAGTCGCGTTCTGTGGCATCCATTACGAAAACATGCCTATTCAAATATACTGAAAAGTTAATCACCGAAAAATTGAAATTTTTCAGACAAAAACTTCAAATATTTTTCATATTTCTGCTCAAAACATAGATTGTGGGTACTCGTTAGAACCGCCTCTGCGAGGCAGTTCTAAGGAGTACCCACAATCTATGTTTTTGAGCAGAAATAATGTTTACCCCTGTAAACCCCAGTTTTACTACATAAAAGTGGGGTTTAAGGGGGTCAAAATTATATCGGCATGTTTTCGTGATGTCTGAAGTGTGTCTTAGGGTATTTGAATTCATTACAAAAACACGCCTATTCAAATATATTGAAAATTTCATCACCAAAAACTGAATGTTTTCAGATAAAAATTCTGATATTTTTCATATTTCTGCTCAAAAACATAGATTGTAGATACCCGTTAGAATCGCCTCGGCGAGGCGGTTCTAACGAGTAACACAATCTATGTTTTGAGCAGAAATAAGAAAAATAATGTACACCACTGTTTTACTATATAAAAATGGGGTGAAAGGGTGTCAAAATTATATAGATATGTTTTCGTGATGTAAATTCAGCAGTATAACAACTTAGTCAAAACTACGAAAGAGCGGTAGTGACATTTTAGCTACATTAATTCAAGGTTTCAACTTCACGAATTCGCGAATTCACGAATTCACAATTTCGACTTCACGAATTCACGATTTCAACTTTACGATTTCAACTTCACGAATTCAGCTTTATGAATTCACGAATTCAAATTCACGAATTCACGAAAGCAACTTCACGAATTCATCTATTGAATTCATGAAGTTGAATTCAAAATTCGTGAAGCTGAATTCGTGAAGTTGAATTCGTGAATTCGTGGTTGAATTCGTGAAGTTGAATTCGTACTTAGAATTCGTGAATTCGTGAAGTTGAATTCGTGAATTCCTGAAGTTGAATTCGTGAATTATTGAAGTTGAAATCGTGAATTCGTGAAGTTGAAATCGTGAATTCGTTCAAAGCATCAAGTACATACAGATATTTAAAATATGAAATGCATTTTGTACTTTCTGACGATAAATAAATACATAAATATTATAAAAAGATGAATAAATTGATGAATAAATAAATAAATAAATAGATAAATAAATAAAGCTGAAAAAATATTTGTTTTATGAAGAAATGCATGATAGTTTATATATAACATAACGTATTAGGTTTGCGAAGCAATTAGCATGCTGGGAAAAATTTCAGCAGACGAATAATTGAAACATTTTTCTTATTTTCCCAAGAAAAACAGGATTTGACATTTCATCAAAATGGTCTCCAGAGGAGATTGTGGGACCTCCAGTGGAAACAATTTATATCAGTTGTCAAATGCTGTTTCCTGGCAAAATATCATCAATTCGTCGTGCTGTATTTGCCCAGGAATGGTGAATGTAACGGGAAAAGCAACGTTGGCGAACAATGCACATTGGATCTGAGAAAAACAAAAGTCTTGATAAACCATGCATTTGGATGCAAATTTGATCAAAATCAGATGAAAACTAAGAAAGATAGTTAAATTGAAAGTTTTCATAAATCTTGTCGAGGGCATCGTCGTTTTTGCTATTAAATGGGGTTCGAGTTTCGAATTATTAAATAAACTCTTCTTTCTGAGAAGAAACAGAGCAGCCCTCAAGTAAAATCAATATAGACAGAGAAGAAACTATATACACAAATATAGAAGTAAGCCATTCCTGCAAATATGATTTACTTAGGTTTTACATATTTCATTAAGATCACGACTCATTTTCACTGATTCACTTAGGGAGCGTCTGTACGAGCCGATCAATCATTACGAAAACATGCCTATTCTAATATACTGAAGATTTTACCACCAAAAAATGAAAATTTTCAGATAAAAAATTCTGATATTTTTCATATTTCTGCTCAAAACATAGATTGTGGGTACTCGTTAGAACCGCCTCGGCGAGGCGGTTCTAACGAGTACCCACAATCTATGTTTTGAGCAGAAATAAGAAAAATAATGTATACCCCTGTTAACCCCAGTTTTACTATATAAAAGTGGGGTTTAAGGGGGTCAAAATTATATAGGTATGTTTTCGTGATGTACTTTGTTTGTTTTTTTTTTTTTTTTGTTTTTTTTGTTTGTTTTTTGTTTATTTTATTTTTTTTAATATTGAACCCAGGGTGAAGATTTGTCGCTAGTAAGTTCAATTAAAGCTTCTTAGTCGTTTTTACTACTGACTGTTCTACGGTGGTGATTCTGGTGTTGTACATTAATGGTTCGGCCTAATGGCTGCTCGCTCCGAGACTTTTTTTGTGTGTGTTCTGTCCTGTTTGTTGTCATCACGAAAACATATCTATATAATTATGACCTCCTTAAACCCCTCTTTTATATTATAAACTGGGGTTTACAGGGTTATACATCATTTTTTTCTTATTTAACGAGTACCCACAATCTATGTTCTGAGCAGAAATAAGAAAAATATCAGAATTTTTATGTGAAAACTTTCAGTTTGTGGTCGTGAAATTTTCAATAGATTTGAATAGGCGTGTTTTCGTAGTGTTAGTGCTGTGTTTGCAGGATCTTGTCTAGCATTCTGATACAACCTCTTTGAGTAAGAAAGAGCTGGTTGCTTTGTTTATCGTTGGTTTGTGACAAGTGTGCTGTTTGTCGTGGTTTGTTTACCCTTTAAAAAGTTATGTTCATTGAATATGGCTCTTACTTCATTACTTCTTTCTACGATATCATAAAGCCTAATTAAATATGCAAGATGGCGACCATAAGATCAAATTTGAACTCGCCAATCCTCTGTAACTTTCTTATTTTTTTCATCTGATTTTGATGAAGATGCATGATTTGTTTAGATCTTTCTTAGACATATTCTTCACCAAGGTTATTTGCACTTTGAAACACGTTATACAGCAAATGATGACAATTGCACATAAAATGTTTATGGATATATTTTAATTGAAATGGAACAGCAGGGACACAACCTTTCCTACATGTACGCCCAGCGAAGGCTCTGATCTGATTGCGCATCCACACAGTCTGATCAGAGTCTTCGCTGGCCGCCGGGAGACGCTTTGGATTCTTGGCAAAACCCACACAGTTTTCTTTGATGGTTAGATTGTTCGGATGCGCAGGCTGCTCTGAGTCTTCGCTGGGCGCACATGCAGTCTTGTAGGAAATCCATATGCTATCCTCGTGGTCATTCAAATTGAACCTCGATTTTTTAGCAATAACACATGCATATATGGTTTCCAAAGGTTTATCAAATATAGATCTATAGTAGGTAGTTTACTTAGGTTAATATTTAATACCATTTCCACAAAATTAGTTTGATTTATTATATAATACTTACAAAGTTTTCTCAGGTGTATGAATGGCTGCCAAAGGGTAGGCCTGGTATAAATTAAACAACATCTTGAAAACCGTTATATTGCCATTCCCAGCGGGCACATGACGTTTATACAACGTCGACCCAACGTCGCCGCAACGTCATGACGTTGCGTCGACGTTGAGGCGACGTTGTATTTACGTCATGTGCCTGCTGGGATTCAGTTTAATGGTTCACATCTAATATGAATCAGGTATTCATTACAAAAACATGCCTATTCAAATATATTGAAAATTTCACCTCCAAAAACTGAAACTTTTCAAATAAAAATTCTGATATTTTTTTATATTTCTGCTCAAAACATAGATTGTGGGTACTCGTTAGAATCGCCTCGCCGAGGCGGTTCTAACGAGTACCCACAATCTATGGTTTTGAGCAGAATTAAGAAAAATAATGTATACCCCTGTAAACCCCAGTTTTACTATATAAAAGTGGGGTTTGAGGGGGTCAAAATTATATAGGCATGTTTTCGTGATGAGTTACATCACACAAGCTATAGTTCTGAACCCTTTGCTCGCATTGACATTTAAAAGGACTGCACCAGTAGCTTTATCGACTGTCGCTCAAAGACTCGGATCAAGATTGCACTTATGTTATATTTCCTCATAGTTGCCCATAAAACTCCATGCCACATCCTGTCGAAAGTTTTCTTGACGAAGTCATGATGGATATCTTCTTGGAAGTGTTTATTCACTGTGAAGAATGAGCTGGGATATTGCCAGTCGTACTTCTAGCCGCTCGGTATACTCATTTGTTCTTCAGCAGTTGTCTCTTTTGCCTGAGATTGGAGTCTTTTGAGCATTACTTTGCTCGGATTGCTAATGAAAACGAGTCTTCGATAGCTGTTATACTGATGTAATTTTCCTTTCTTTGGAAGTAATCGCCATTGACTAATCCATGGGGTAAGCCATTCGCCCGTTTTCACTCGTATGATAGGTCATTCGCCTGTTTTCAATAAGTCGATATGGTAGGCCATTCGCCTGTTTTAGTGTCGATAAGGTAGGCCAATCGCCTGTTCCCCATGTCCACTGGGCTGGCCATTTGCCTGTTTTCCATAAGTCCACTGGAAATGCCATTCACCTCTTTTTCATCAATCCATTGAGTAGATCATTCGCCTGTTTTCTGTCATGCCATCGGGTAGGCTGTTTTCCATAAGGCCATGAGACTGGTAATTCGCATATTTTCATGTCCATAAGGCTAGCCATTTGCCTGTTTTCCATAAGACCATTGGGTAGGCCATTTGCCTTTGTCTATGTCCATGAGGCTGACCATTTGCCTGCTTTACATGCTTTCTATAAACCCATAGGACTGGTCATTGGCCTGTTTTACCTATGTCCATGGGGCTGGCCAGTTGCCTGTTTTCCACAGGTCCATGGGAATGGCCGTTCACCTGTCTTCCATATGTTTATGGGGTTGGCCATTTGCCAGCTTTCCATAAGTCTATGGGGCTGGCCATTCGCTTGCTTTCCACGTCCATGATGCTGGCCACTTGCCTGCTTTCCATAAAATCTGGCCAATAGCCTGCTTTTCATAAGACGATGAGGCTGGCCATTTGCCTGTTTTTATAAGTCTTTGGGAGAAGTTATTCACATGTTTTCCATCCGTCCATGACATAAGTAATTCGCCTGTTTTCCATATGTAAAAGAGGAAAGTCCATTCGCCTGTTTACCATCTCCATGGTGTAGGTCATTTGCCGTCCGCTTGTCTTCCATAAGTCTATGACGAACGCCATTCACCTGTTTTTCATAAGTATATTGGGGAGGCCATTCGCCTGCTTCCCTTAAGTCCATGGGGCTGGTCATTCGCTTGCTTTGGATGAGTCAATGGGAAAGGCATTCCATGTGTTTTTTATAATAAAGTTATAATTCCATGGGAAAGACGAATCGGCAGGGGTAGGCAATTCGCCTGTTTTACATAAGTCCTTTGGGTAGGCCATTCGCCTGTTTTCCATGTCTATGGGGTAGATCATTCACCTGTTTTCAATAAGCCCATGGGAAAGCTCATTCGCATGTTTTCTATAAGTCCACGAAAAATGCTATTCTCCTATTTTCCACAAGTCCATGTGGCTACAACGTTCTTTATTTTTGGTGTACTGTAACCTCATAAGAATACACGCTGCTGTTACTCATGGTCTTACTATTCAATAGCTTCCCAGAAAGCATTCTTTATAAATCTACAGCGGGCCGTTATCGGACCGTCAGGGTAGCTGACGGGCCGATAACGGCCCGCTGTAGATTTATAAAGAATGCTAGCTGGGTTTCAACTTGATAAATGAAAACTGCAGAAGAATCGAGCCGGATATGAAGTCATGGATGAACTATCTATAGGAGTAATAACTCCATCAAAATTTGGTGTACTGTAACTTCAAAACGATATGCACTGTACCATCTCATAGTTTAATTATCCATCAAGTTTCCTCAATCTCATTCAATGAAAACTGTACATCACGAAAACCTGCCTATATAATTTTGACCCCCTTAAATCCCACTTTTGTATAGTAAAACTGGGGTTTACAGGGGTATACATTATTTTTCTTATTTCTGCTCAAAAACATAGATTGTGGGTACTCGTTAGAACCGCCTCATCGAGGCGGTTCTAACGAGTACCCACAATCTATGTTTTGAACAGAAATATGAAAAATATCAGAGTTTTTTATCTGAAAATTTTCAGTTTTTGGAGGTGAACTTTTCTATATATTTGAATAGGCGTGTTTTCGTAATGAGGAAGAGGGATCCGGAAACCAAGCCATGTCTAAAAAATCTTTAGAACATATAGTGATAACTCTATCAAAATCAATGGTACCGTAACCTTGTAATAATATACCTCCTGGGTGTGTGTGTGTTAGGGGGGAGGGGGGGGGGGCGGTGTGTGAGGGTAACGGGGGTAATTGTGATACATTTGTGCGAGCCAGTATTTCGACACCTACCCCATTTATATATCTGGCCTTTGAAGAAAACGGACCCATTCATATACTTGATCGTCCGAAATGCTGACCTATTCATATATTGCACTTTGATTTTTATACCCCATTGTTGCAGGTAGTTACACAAATATGGCAGTCAGTTAATTGAATACCAAGAGAACAAGCAGCCTCGAAAAATCTCTGAGAAAATATACGCATATACTGGAATGTCAGAAAAGTGGGGCCTTTCACGTACGAATCAACAAAAAATCGGGTCAGTCATATACTTTTTGTTGAAAAAAGAGGGCTAATCATATACCTGGCAGTGTTGAAAAAACAGGCCATTCGGCAAGCACATCCGTACTATGCCATATATAGGAAGTTACCGCCCCCACCCCACCCCACGAGACCACCTCATGGTCTAGCTGTCCACCAAGTTTCAACCCGATCAGATGAAGACTGTAGGAGGATTTCGCCGGAAATGAAGTCATATCTGAACAATCTTTAGAGGGTAATGATTCTATGAAAATTTGGTGTATTTTAACCGCAAAAAAAGTGTACACTTTATCACCTCCCTGACTGTCCACCAAGTTTAAACCTCATTCAATGAAAATTGTAGGAGTTAACTGGAAACGGAATCTTGATTGAAAAATCTTTAATAAATAGTGTTAACTCTTGTCAAAATTTGGAGTACTTTAACTCAAAACAATATGTCTTGTGTCATCTTATCGTCTAAATGTCCACCAAGTTTCAACTCGGTCTTATATGTAGTTTCGGGAAGATTTGATCAAAACTGAAGGAGTTACTGAAAACAAGGTCGAAACTAGGCGATTTTAGCAATCAAGGGGACGTAACTCTAAAAGAACTAATTTGATTTGGACAGTTTTCGAATTCATCAAAGATTTTATCCATATACACCATATCTGCAAGTTTCGGGATGATCCGATCAATTTATGCTGACGATAAAGTCAAATATAGGCTTTTTGAGCAAACAAGGGGACGAACTGAACAGTTTCGAACTTATCCGAGATTTCATCTATGTCCACCTTACCTGCAAGTTTTAGGATGATCCAATCAAAACTGAACAAGTTATGCTGACGATAAAGTCAAATATAAGCTTTTTCAGCAGTCAAGGGTACAACTATGAAATGTGATCCGACCTGGCCAGATTTCGTATTCAACTGAGATTCTATCCATGTCCGTCTTATCTGCAAGTTTCATGATGATCCAGTTAAAACTGAATGAATTATATTAATGCTAATGTCAAACAAAGGCGTTTTCAAGCAGTAAGCGGACTAACTCTTAGATGAATGATCCGATCTGACCAGTTTTCAAATCCGTCCGAGATTTCATCCATGTCGCCATAGTCTGCAAGTTTCAGGAAGATCCACTAAAAATGAAAATTTATTACCTGATCTGGCCAGTTTTCCAAAGCGTCCGAGATTTTATTCATGTCCATTTTATCTTTAAGTGTCAGGAAAATCTAACCAAAACTGAATAAGTAATGCTGATCACAAAGTCAAACAAAAGTTTTTTTTTTCAACAGTCAAGGGGATGTAACTCTAAAAATAATGATCCGATCTTGCCAGGTTTTAAACTCATCCGAGAATTCCTAATGTCTACCTTATCTGCAAATTACAGAATATTTCGATCAAAACTGAATGAGTAATGCTGGTGACAAAGTAAAACAGATACTTGTTCAGCAGTCAAGGAGATGTAACTAAGATGTTATGATCCGATTTGGCCAGTTTTCGAACTCGTCTGGGATTTCATTTCGGAAAAGTTTCAGGAAGATCCGATCAAAACTGAAAGAGTTAACTGATGACAAGCAAATATATGCTTTTTCAGCAATCAAGTTGATGTTACTAAGATTAATGATCCGATCTGATCAGTTTTCGAACTCATCCGAGATTTTATCTCTGTCGACCTTATCTGGAAGTTTCACTGACATCCTATCAAACTGAAGGCGTTATGGTGATACCAATCATTTTCCCGTTTTCAGTCAATGGGACCTTGTGGTTGCCCATCACGAAAACATGCCTATATAATTTTAAGCACCTTAAACCCCACTTTTATGTAGTAAAACTGGGGTTTACAGGGGTATACATTACTTTTCTTATTTCTGCTCAAAAGCATAGATTGTGGGTACTCGTTAGACCCGCCTCGCCGAGGCGGTTCTAACGAGTACCCACAATCTATATTTTGAACAGAAATTTGAAAAATATAAGATTTTTTTTCATTTTTTTGATGGTAAAATTTTCAGTTTTTTTGAATAGGCATGTTTTCGTAATGCATAGCAACCAATATTTTCATTGGAGTGCAATGGAAAGCTATGATATCAATCCCCCATCAGAGGCATTCAGTAGATGAGAAATGATTGAAATCAGCCAGCAGACTGCTGAGGCATAACTTGTCAATTGTTCTGACGGACGACGGACGGATGAGAGACGCCATACCAGGGACGACGGATGAACTACCATCCTATAAGTTCTCCATGGAGCCTTCGGCAGGTGCGCTAAAAATGGCGGGAAATTAAACAAATACATCAAAAGTTGTCTTCGTATTAAAAAATGGTGGAAAAATTAACAACTGCATCAAAAGTTGTCTCCATATTTAAAAAAAAAATGGCGAATAATTTAACGAGCGCAACAAAAGTTGTCTCCATATTAAAAAATGGCGGAAAATTTAACAAGTGCATCAAAATTTGTTTCCATATGAAAACAAGGACGGAAAATTTAATAAGAGCATCAAAAGTTGTCTTCATATTAAAAGTGGCAAAAATTTTAACAAGTCAGACTGAAGTGCATCAAAAGTTATCTCCGTATTAAAAAAAAAAAAAAAAAAAAAAAAGGGCGGAAAATTTTTTACAAGTGCATCAAAAGTTGTCTCAATATTAAAAATGGTGGAAAATTAAACAAGTCCATCAAAAGTTGTCTCCATATTAAAAAATGGCGGAAAATTTAATAAATGCATCAAAAGTTGTCTCCATAGTAAAGAATGGCGGAAAATTTAACAAGTACATCAAAAGTTGTGTCCATTTCAAAATATGGCGGAAAATTTAACAAGTGCATCCGGTCACTTTAAAGTTTATACGGTAATTTTGATTGTCATGGCTCAAGCAAGATTTCCTACGGACGGTTAAGCTTTTTTGGGAAAACTACCTACAATTATCCCTCAGTTTGTTCTATAAATGCTTTCATGTGCGACAATAATGCCTGATGCATGAATTGAAACATTTGCATATAAATTAGAGTAGCTACTACATACATACAAGCACAACACAACAGGGAAACAAATAAACTCTAAATTGTCACTTTACATACCTACTGCTGTAATTCGGGCCTATTTGAGTTGCGCGACGTAAAAAGGACTTAATACATCATACAAACAGCGAAAACCCAGAACAGTCTGCGTATCTGTGATGTTTAATCGGAACATGCATGGTCTACATTAATAAACGCTGGATAGTTTAGGTTGTGTTGGCCAATAACGGGCATATGCATATATGCATGCTGATCGAGGTTTTCCCTGGTCGCACAGGTGATAAGCTCTGTTTGGCTTGAGGGAACTAAGTCATTTGTAACATAAGTACAAAATGACTAAGTGATAAGCGAAAGTATACCCTAATAACCCAAAGTATTTGGCCTGTGCAAACAGTGTAGACCCAGATCAGACGCCGCACAATGCGGCGTCTGATCAGGGTCTACACTGTTTGCCAACAATTCAGCAATGTTACAGACACATCAACAGGCACTAGAATGAACTTTGTTCAAGTATGGTGAGGTTAAGGTGTCTCAATACTTAGGGTAAATACGATAGCCTAACATAGCCTCTTAGATAAAGAAAAAAAAAAAAAGACTAACTTGAAATAAATGAAAGCGACTGTTTTGACATTTTGTTTCTTATGTCACCAAAATATATATTCTTGGCATCAATCTTGGTTTTTATAAAAGAATACCGACAACATATGTTTTGAAAACAAAAGTTATTATAACGCAAGTAATTCTATCCAGAACATAATTATAATGTCAGTAGATACAATGAGCCGGGACACAGCATTTTATACAAGATTGCATGTGCGCCCAGCGAAGACTCAGATCAGCCTGCGCCGCCCCCGCTGACTAATTAGACTCTTCACAGGGCACTCGATGGTAGCCAAGGATCTAAAGCGTCTTCATGCGGACAGCGAAGACTCTGATCAGACTGCGCGGATGCGCAGGCTGATCAGAGTCTTCGCTGGGCGCACATGTAATATTGTAGGAAATGCTGTGCCCCGGCTCAAATTACATTTCGATGCTGCTGCTTGGCTCTGTTGTCCAACACTGAGTCAACGATTGAACAATAAGAAAATCATTTTACAAAGGGGATTAGGTTACAAACGATATGTGCAAGTGAACGAGGCAATACACAACTGGAGAGTGTAATGTTAATAGGAAAAACAAACGCTTCAGTGAACTTGGCTATATCATAGTATATGCAACCAAACTGATTTAAGTTGTCTTAGTGGATTAAGAAGAAGAAGATGAAGCTTTAAAAATGTAAGTCTTTTTTTTTTAAATGTTTTTCTGTCATGACTTCTGCTTTTTCTTTCTCTTGTAGGTCGAAGTGTTTGTGTTGACATTTATTCGTTATTTTTGGAGTTTTATTCAAGTGTTAGTGGGAATTAGTTTTCGCGGATTTTATTTCTACGGAAGATAGAAAGAAAAAAAGCAAACTTTATAAAAGAAGAAGACTTTATTTGGTGGATGATCGTCAAGATTTTTGGGTAAGTTCATCTTTTTTATTTATACCATTATATACTTATTACCCAGCTAGCAGTCATTATAAATCTATAGCGGGCCGTTATCGGCCCATCAGCGTACCTGTCGGGCCGATAACGGCCCGCTATAGATTTATAAAGAATCCTTACTGGGTAATATATAAAATTCTTTGTGTAAAAAAAAATATTGCCTAAAATGTTTCTGTATATACCCTAAGTATTCAGAGAAAAATTTAAACTAGCCTGTTTTTGTATCTAAAAAAGATGATGGATGAGTCGCAAACAGTGTAGACCCTGATCAGACGCCGCAAAATGCCCGAATATTTAGATACGATTTAAATACGATAAAGTTAACCTTTAGCATCTTGGTCAGTTACAGCTGACGACAAATTGATGAATGGTATTTTCCTTATTTTTCCCAGAACTTAGAAGATAATTTGCATGAAATGTAAACCCCTATTTTCTAGGATAAATATTAAAGTATTTAGAATTTCGTCTGATTTTTGCTTTATCCAGCATGCTAAGCGATATAGCTGACTGTGCAAAGAACTGATACATATATAAGAGCCGTAGGTATTCAAATATTTTAAAACCTTACCACACGTATGCTCAAATTTGAGCAAGTCAGTCGAAAACATGCCTATTCAGATATACTGAAAATTCTACCACCAAAAAAAATGAAATTTTTCAGATAAAAAATTCTGATATTCTTCATATTTCTGCTCAAAACACAGATTGTGGGAACTCGTTAGAACCGCCTCGCCGAGGCGGTTCTAACGAGTACCCACTATCTATGTTTTTGAGCGGAAATGAGAAAAATTATGTATACCCCTGTAAACCCCAGTTTTATATATAAAGGTGGGGTTTAAGGGGTCAAAATTATATAGGTATGTTTACCTGATGAATGCTTGCTGAGTTGCAAACAGCGTATACCTAGAACAATAAACTCCTTAATGTAAGTTTGATCTGGTTCTACACTATTTGCTCATGCACGACAATCTGAATATTTAGGGTAATTATGATAACATGCATAATGCATATCATTTTATTTGTATATAAATGTGTTTTGTTTTCAAAATAACCTTCACACAATTACTATATCAAATTAACGATAATTCTTATCACATCTACTTACGTTAGAGAACAACTTTTTCTTTGGCGCAAATAGTGATTACTCGTGGGTTGGGGTGAGGATGAAGGGAGTGGGTAACTTGATATAGACTTTGGTACAAGCATATTAACGACCAAAACAAATTATAGACCGATTCATATTCTTATTATGGCATTGCGTATTCCATTGTTCAACGAGACAACCGAAAATGCAGTCTTTTATCCAGCATCAATCTTAGCAGAATAATTGCTTACGTTTTTGTCCTGTTATCTTTTTTTATAATACGTGCTTTTTGCCAACTCAGTCAAAGGAAATTGGTAAATCACATAGTGCTGCTTAAAAGTAAGGGGTTTAGTATACCTGGAACTTGATAATGTAAGTCTACAGATATATTTCTAGGCCTGAAAAAAGGCGGAGGGGTGCGGGGACTTTTCCAAACACAAGTCTGTTATATGTCATATATAAAAAGTGACCCATCACCCTTCATACAGCAAGATTATTCTTTTCTTATTTTAATTGGAAGCAGAGAGTATTTGCTTCTGAGATTATTAATCAGTGTTTCTTTAGAATCTTCTTGGCAGAGACAAATCGAACTTAAGGTAAATGGATATACCTGAAATGTTTTGCAAGTGATCTGCAAAGGGAGACAACTTTTGAAGGCAGGAAATTGTCTCCCTGGTATGAAACCTTTCACAATTGGGGGCTATTCTTAAAGGACAGAATTTGCTCCCAGAGCAAATTCTGTCCTTTAAGAATAGCCCCCATTATCTTAAAGGGACAACAAAATGAGTAGTCTCCAATGAGAACGGAGGCCAATATTTCTCTGTTTGAGTTATTTCCCCTCCCCAGGAAAGTGCAACCACGCCTTAATACCTCACTATTGTCTGCATTAAGAAAGATGAGACCGAAAATATAGCCTGGTCTAATGCGTCAATATATATTCTGACCCACAACATTCGTCTAAGATTCCTCTAATGTATATTTCTCTTATCGAGTACCGTTAATCACTTCGATAAATATGACATTTTTAAAATAGAAAATATCTGAAAAATAGAATAGGTAAAAATGGTCAGACTGGAACCCCAGCTATAGAAAATGTCTCTTCTATTTTATTTTTGTATGTAGCACTGATAATACAGAGGTAAAGTAGAGGTAAAGAAGGTAATTGTTGAGGGATACTGGGTAAAACAAGTTCTTTGATACAGATAATATATATGTTAAAAAAAAAAAAAAAAAAAAAAACGTCCATAAAATCCTGATATCATCAGAAAAGAACAGAACTGGTTTTGGTTTAGACCGAAGCATGCACGCTCATCGACTATCATCAAAAAGAGTCTGATATACATAATCTACATTGAATATATTCCTCACTGTTACTACTACTACTACTACTACTGCCATCACCACACCACAACGACCACATCACCACCACTACTACTACTACTGCCACCACCACACCACAACCGCCACTTCACTACTACTACTACTAATAATAATAATAGTAATAATAAACAATTAGCAAAATGCGTCACATCTATATGAAAGCAAGAGAGTTAATATTATTTTTGTTGAATGTGTAGATATGTATAAGCACCAGTCTAACATAAAACCAACCGTTTATACTTCAGGCACGGTTCATGTACATCGTACTTTGCCTAACGAATCTGAATACCTGAGTAGTTGCCATATTAGTATTTCTTCTATATCTGCACTGTCATTTAATTTTCCTTCCTCTCCTCTATTCATTTCTTTCCTCTCCTCTACCAGCTCTTCTATCCCTTTCTCCCTTTCTACGGGATTCGACATGAAATGACCCACAACGGCAGATGTGTCTTTAAACAAGAAAACTAAAAAAAAAAAACAAAAAAAAAAAACAAAAAAAAAACAAAACATGCGGACTTCGGTCCTGAATGACATCAGTTTCTTTGTGGGGTAGCTGTGGGAATTGCAAATGTCAAGATCAGGCTGTGAACAATGCATATGTATTAGATAGTTTTAATCTCCTTGGTTAGCGCAAATCGGACCTGGACGAACAGTGCATGCCCTGACTAGACTACTACATGCACAGTCTAATCAATACATGCTTATTTCGCATATGCTCGACGGCACGTTATTGACACGTGCAGGTGAATTCAGCAATCGACAGACTAAAAATATTTTTCTTACTTTTCCCAGTAAATGGACATTTGCATTTCACGGGTTAACATATACAGTCGAACCTCGATAGCTCGAACACCGATGGCTCGTTTACCATGGCTAATTCGAACTCGTTTTTGAGTCCCTACGAAGTTCTTCCGATAGCTCAAGAAAACAAATATTTAGGGAAATGTTCTTATTTTATCGTGAAATTGTATGTTGTGTGTACTCATTAGAATCGCCCCATCGAGGTGATTCTAACGAGTACACTCAACATACAGTTATTGGGTAGAAAATCGAAAAAAAAAAATCCCTAAATTATCGCCATTTGCTTCCTGACTTGGCACCATAATTAACCCTCAGTGGCTCGAACCACCCATGTCTCGAACAATTTTCTATGGTCCCAAAGATGTACGAGCCATGGAAGTTCGACTGTATATCTAAACCAAAAACAAATACAAATACATGTACAGGTTTTGTATTTACCCTTAACTGGCACCGGAATTCCTTACCGTACTTGTCCTAAAATTTTAATTTGTCCCTTCTACTCACTGTTGGTTTGTCTGAAAATTGTTGGATGAATGGCAAACAGTGTAGATCCTGATCAGACGCGGCGTTCTGCGGCGTCTGATCTGGGTCTACACTGTTTGCCCAGGCCTGTCTGTTCAAATACATAGATTAAATACGGTTCACAGGATTTCTTCCCTCAGAATGCAAAATAATGAGGGGTCGCTGAAAATGAGGTGTTCTACAATCTTGAAGTTAACTTATTGCCTTTCTTGTATTTCGAATAATTATTTTATGGTTTCCTGTTGATTGTTGACACGGTTTCATTTTTGACATATTTTCAAAAGGTCAAATTCAATGAGTTGGGCAAATTAAGTACAAATTGTATGAATAGTAAACAAAGATTCGTTAGATCCAAAGTACATGTAATTTGCTTTACAAGGACAGCCAGTGGGAAAGTTGCATATAGTCACAAGCCGAAGGTTGTTACAGAAATATAGAAATACAGTCCACTCTCGTTATGTCAAACTCGAAGCGACCAGAATATTTAGTTTGATATAACAATAGCTTGGTATGAAAGGAGTTCAAATGAAAGGAACTATTTCAATATGTCCTCTGTGGAAAATTTTACTTAGCATGCTAAACGTTAAAACACCATTCCGCTTATGTTTTAACCTGATTTTGTTATCATCTTTACTCTTTTATCATCATAATTCGGCCGCGTCACGCGTAAAGGTGTCTTCGGGGTATATGGGGACTGCGGAGTCCCAGATCAGCGTGCGCAATCACACAGTCCAGTCAGGGCCTTCCCTGTTCGCTACAGACTCATTGGATGTTGTAGACAATATCAATGGACAACAAGACTCGCTGGCTGATAGGATCTTAACTTTACTGGTAGCATGTGATGTAAAGACACATTTTGGCTTGACCCAGCCTCTATATATGTCCCAAAGACACATTTTGGCTTGACACAGCCTCATTATCATTTAATAAGCATAATATGTTTATATTCATCTTGACACACTGAAGGTCAAATAAGCACACTGTATTAAAATGGGTCATATGGACCGCGCCATGCGAAAACGTGTCTTCGGGCATATGCGGACAGCGAAGGCCCAGATCAAACTGCGCATCCGCGCAGTCTGATCAGGGCCTTCACTATCCACTGACAGAATCATTGGATACTACAGAATGTATGACTGGAGAAAAAAAGACCCAGATAATACTTCGCGCATGCGCCAGATGATCTGAATCTTTGCAGTTTTGCGCATGTTCGAAAGCATTTTTCGATTAACGCGACCCATTTATTCTTATCACCCTTTCTTAGCCACTCTTAGAAATTCATTTGGGAAGAAAAAACAAAAAAGATATTTATGAAAATCAATTTTCACTGAATAAGAATAAAAAATGTAATTACGTAAGTATGCAGAGATTTACTTTTTAAACTGTCTGTCAACCACCAAACACACAACGCTGCAATAAATTCGTATCAGTTTCGCAGCAACGTCCCGATGAGGTTGCAGTGACGTCGGTACGACGCTATAGCGATGTTTTCTACCGGCAAGTCAGTTATGTACACACTTTCGTGCCTAAGTCAAGACGACAATACTCTCGCAATATTTTAACAAACAATTTGTTAAAAGTGCACTGTTTATATCGATAGTTTAGACTGAATGCAAACAGAATATATTTCGATGAGGTCATTCATTTTGACTTATCTCATCTTGATCCTGTCTGTTCGCAATAGTTCCTTATTATCCTATTAGTCACCAAAGTTCTCGCAAATTCTCGTGCAAAACCGAGAGCGTTCAACAACCTTCATCTTAAAGCGAAATATAAATATTACGTAAATAAGAATTTCTGGGAATTTGCACGAGCTAGTCAGAGCAATCTGGAGGGTTTTTTTATGGGGACTTGAAACATTTTCAGCGGGGGGAGGGGGGATGAGGGAGGCAACTGTCAAACCTCTATGACCCTTTTCTGAAAAGGGGTTTTCTCTAAAAGGAAAGAATTTTGCTCCCGAGCACATTCTTTTTTTTTTAAAAGCAGACCCGTTTTCAGAAAGGATTGGTGAGCAGGATAGCTAATAGAATTTTATTGTAATTCTGGGACAATGTTCTCTAGTTCTTCATGTATGTACTAAAGGTTCTCATTAGAGGTTAAAGGTTCTCATTAGACACCTATAATCATCACGAAAACATGCCTATATAATATTGACCCCCTTAAACCCCACTTTTATATAGTAAAACTGGGGTTTACAGGGGTGTACATTATTTTTCTTATTTCTGCTCAAAAACATAGATTGTGGGTACTCGTTAGAACCGCCTCGTCGAGGCGGTTCTAACGAGTACCCACAATCTATGTTTTGAGCAGAAATATGAAAAAATATCAGAGTTTTTTATCTGAATATTTTCAGTTTTTGGAGGTAAAAGTTTCCATATATTTGCATAGGCGTGTTTTCGTAATGAATGTTCTCCAGTTCTTCATGTATGTATTAATGGTTCTCATTAGAGGTTAAAGGTTCTCATTAGACACCTGTAATAATGTTCTCCAGTTCTTCATGTATGTATTAAAGGTTCTCATTAGAGGTTAAAGGTTCTCATTAGGCGCTTCTTACAATCACCCAAAATACACGTTTCCATAAGGACGGGAGAAAATTATCCCAGAATTATCATGAAGTCCTCTGGTCATTTCTTGTTAGTGTTGGTCCTCTTCAGACCATGTTTGCATAAGCTGGGTTCGTCTTCACTTTTGGAGACTGTGATTTGAATTTTCCTTAAGCCCAGCGCACTATTTGTGCCCTAAGATTTGTTGGATTCTTTATATTTTATGTTGATCAAAGCAGGCCGACGCTCATATAACTTAATGTTGTGATGTAATAACAAGAAGCGCAAAAGTATTCGCGCAGCCTGATCAACCACTTCAGTTAATGAATGAAAGTTCGCATATATCTCATGATTGAATGAATAAAATTTTGTGTGTGGCGTTGTATATAATGAATGAATGAATGGGTCGGTCGATCAGTGAATGAATGAATTTTCGCATATAACCTGACAATAAATAAATAAATAAATAAATAAATAAATAAAAATAAATAAAAAAAGAAAGAAAGAAAGAAATGGTATGAATGAATGAATTAATGTTTGTATGTATATGGCCTCATTTGTAAGGGTGAAAAAAAGAAAGAAAAAAAGTATGTTGTCCTTAATATGTGTAAAGCCACATCGTTAACAGGCATAATTAAACTGTCATTTGGCGTAGAATTGGTTTTCCTTGGGGCACGGTTTAATGCTCAGCACTCTGCGTAAAATTTTCAGCTGACGTCATTTTAATATATATATATATTTCTTTTCTTTTTCAGAAAACAGGATTTGGCATTTCTTGCAAATTGTCTCCAATGACAGGATTTGACATTTCATGCAAGTTGTCTCCAATGGAGACAATTTGCATGAAATGTCAAATCCCTGTTGCATGAAATGACAAATCCTGTTATCTGGGAAAAATAAGAAAAATATCAGTAATTTGTCGTCTGCTGAATATGCCCATAGAGTGTTTAAGGTTGATTACAGAAGATTTTATCCATACGTCAGATCATTCAGAGCATTTTCGTAAATAATTGAGTAGCCCTGTAAAGTACATGGACATTGTCGAATATTCTGACAGTGGATCGAGGCCGACGTCCGCATTACAATCGAACTCGGATAACTTTACTCTTGCTCTGCACATTTAACGCACTTGTATTCCTTATGAAATACGAAATGCTCGGACTCTTTGACTACGCACATGCACGAATATTACTGTCCAATTTTAGCGGACTCCAGCAGGGTATTTTGGTATTCTTAACCCTTAAAGCACCAAGAAAAACTGCATATGAAAATGTCGTCTGTTTATGTCGTCTGCTGAATATTCTTTTCAAACCTATTTTTGCATACCGGCAAACAGTGTGGACCCAGATCAGGAGCAGTCTGATCTGGGTCCACACTTTGTGCAAAAATGACTTTTAAAATCACAAGCAGACGACAAAGCAGACGACAATTGTTGTGATTGGCGCTTTAAGGGTTAAGAGTAAATCGGTTTCATTTGATGTGAACAGGTAATGGTTCAAAACGCTTTGTGTCTCCATCCCATGCATTCATACTGCCGTGAAGCTGGCTAAAGACGCGACATTCAAATGTTGAGCTACACGAAATTCAACATTCAGTCGAATGTCAAGACAAACGACATTCGACATTCGTATGTTGAGCCACATTTGAATGTCAAGACAACATTAGTCATTCGACATTCAAATGTTAAATGTCACGTGGCTCAACATTCGCACGTCGAATATCGAATGCTGTATGGCTGAACATTCGAATGTCGAATATCGTGTGGCTCAACATTTGTATGTCGATTGTTTAGCCGAATGTCGTGTGGCTCAACATGTCGTATAGCTCAATGTTTGAATGCCGAATGTCCGGTGTCTCGACGTTCGACTGTCAAATGTCGAATGTCGTGTGGCTCAAATTCCGAAAGTCGGATGTCGTGTGTTTCGACATTCAACTGTCGAATGTCGAATTTCGTGTGGCTCAACACTTAAACGTCGAATATTTAGCCAACTTCACGCGACTGAAATATATCGCATTTACCCTAAATATTCGGATACCGTAACTCCTTACCATTTATTTGAACCTCTACGGTAAGACCTGTTATTGCGTCGGATAATCGCTGGATGATTGGCAATGTAGACCCAGATCAGACGCCGCAGAACGCGGCGTCTGATCTGGGTCTACATTTTTTGCTGAGGCTTAGGATCAATACAGTAAGTGAACGACGAAGTCCTTGATCAGACTGTGGGAATGCGGGATGAGGAACAGAACTATGCACTCCGATCAGGTTCATATCTGTCCGAATAAGTGTATATCAGCCTGCAGTCAGAGCAGGGCTGCTTTCAGAAGTGCAAAGTGATCGCAAACGTTTTCTTAACCCTAGTCTTGCTGAACTCGGATATGTCCTGCCTTTGCAAACAGTGTAGATTCAGATCAGTTGGCTTCTGAAGAAGCCAACTGATCTGGATCTGCACTGTTTGTCATCCAGTATATTAAATCATATCAACGATCTGGATCAAGCAATCTGATTGGCTGACAATCAGAAGTGGGTGAAACATCTTAATTTATCCAGCAGGACAAGGGTTAGACTGGCTTCAGTCGTTTTTGTTTTATATCTGTTTCTCTCTTTCTCTACATTATTTTTATGATTATTCCTCTTTAATCCAACTTCAAGTTACCTATGGCTGAACCTTTCTTTCTAGCCAAGGGACTGAAGTAAACAAAAATTCTATAAGCTATACAAGTGTTGTGTCTCCTCAAAAAAAAAAAAAAAAAAAAAAAAAAAAAAGAAAGAAAAAAGAGAAGAAAAAGAAAGAAAAGAAAAATAAAGAAAGGGTCTGGGGCCAGACTAGATAAGGGTTAAAGGATACTTTTATTCCTGTTGACGCGCTCCATCAGGTGTAGGATCCAGCGGAAGACGTTCGAGGGTATCTTACACTTCTGACGCAGCCTGGGTCTTCACAGTTCACTGAGACAAACATGATGTGTTTGTCAGGGAACAAAGAACGCCCTGATACGCATGCTAATCTGGGAACTTGTTGACTGCGAATATCATAAGCAGTAGTTTCTCGGGGTGTCATACAATTTTAATCAGAAATATATAAACCACAGCGTGAGAAGACCTCCCTTCTGACACGTGTACATCCGCGCAGTCTTTTCAGAGTCTTTGTTGTCCGCATGAAGAAACTTTGTATCTTTGCTATCCAAAATCCGCCCAGTGAAGATTCTGATCAGCATGCGCGAATGCGCAGGCTGATCTGAATCTTCGCTGGGCGCACATGTCCGAAGGTACGTTTTCGACGACGCTCGTAGGTAACATTCACAATACCATTAATACCCCAAATATTCGAACACCTTTCCTTGCCATACTTGTCCTAAATTTTTATCAAGTCCTTTTTAATACCAGTTGCTGTCTCTAAAACTGCTGGATGAGTGACAAATAATGTAGATCCTGATCAGACGCCGCATTATGCGGCGTCTGATCAGGGTCTATATTGTTTGCTCATGCATATGTATCTGGTCTTAGAAAAAAATACGGTAGCTGAATATAAGAAGTTTACTTGCAGTTGCAAATTTCTGCTGTTTTTTTTTTTTTTTTTAGAACTGGCACTCTCGACTCTAGAGTTATATTTAAATTGAGAAACCAAATATTCTACAACAAAAAATATAACTGTTTGATAAACGCTATTGCAGATTGATAACGAATTAGTATTTCTCAGGTAAGTTTGTTTGTGTTGAGGTTTTACGGCCCAGTCAACCCAATGGGGTCATGTCGAGCGCGGTCAGTTTACCAAACCACACGTTTACTGGGCAGGCTTAGTCCTCTAAGCGGTTAACCAGTATTGTGCACATTCTTTCGCCAGAAACTGACAACTGCCCTTCTTGAATCAGCGGAAGGGAGAGAATGACCGTAGAAAATATTTCATGATCAATCTCCACGAAAGAATGTTGCCGACCTCGGCGGGGGTTGAACCCGCGACCTCCTGGTCTCCAGTCGGACGGCGCATCCAACTGAGCCACCGAGGCCGGCCTTCTCAGGTAAGAGGAAAACTATAATTGCTGCATGGTGCTGTAACTGATATTTGCGGTTACCGTAAATTATCCTAGATTTTCTTGCTTTCTTTCTTTCTTTTTACTTATTTGTTTATTTATTTATTATTTATTTATTTATTTATTTATTTATTTATTTATTTATTTACAGTCGCACCTCAATAACTCGAACACCGATGGCTCGTTTACCATGGCTAATTCGAACTCGTTTTTGAGTTCCTTCGAAATTCTTACAGATAGCTCCAGATAAAAAAGTATTTAAGGAAATTTTCTTATTTTATCATGAAATTGTATGTTGTGTGTATTCATAAGAATCGCCTAATCAATGCGATTCAAATGAGAACATACAAACATACCATTATTGTGTAGAAGATCGAAAAGATTCAAAATTATCGCCATTGGCTTCCTGACCTGGCGCCATCATTAACCCTCATTGGCTCGAACTACCCATATCTCAAACAATTTTAGCGGTCACATAGATGTTCGAACTATTGAAGTTCGACTGTAATTATTCCCAGCGGGCAAAAACGTCTTATCAACGTCTTATCAACGTCGATGCAACGTCCTGTGCTCTCTGAGTTTATTTATTAGATATGGAAGTTGTCTGGTTGATTCTGCTAGCGGTCACCGAACACCCTGATCAGAGTGTGTTTTTGACGAAGATGGATAAACTGGGTCTGCGTTAATGACCGATTGCAAATGTTACGGCCTAAATATATACTTACCTGTTGTGGTCGCTGACTTATGGCTTTAACCCATTTATGCCGAGTGGACTCTTCTACCTGAACTCTTTGGACCAGTCCATTTACAGCTTAAGGGGTGTTTGGTATTTCATTATTACCATGTTTTATTGAAATGCCTGTAATTTTTGCAAACAGTGTAGACCCTTACATGTATCAGACGCCGCATGCTGCGGCGTCTGATCTGGGGCTACACTGTTTGCCAATGTCCCATTTATAGGAAGCTAGGCATAAATGGGTAAAACTTTTGTTATTATATCACGGCCCTTCTTTTGGTACCGAGGAAATTAGTTCTCGTCAAAATATAAGCAACACGGACGTATACACTGGTTCAATTTTTACCGTTATTTGATTTGATCACTGATTTGAGTGCCCCATCCAATGTGCACCTGGGCCCAGGTTTACAGTCAATCACTAAGGCGACTAGATATACCTGGTACATTTTCCGCTATTGTTACAAGGGAGACAACTCTTATGACTTAATGGTTCATTTCTTGCACACCGAACCCCATCTGAAATTAGATTTACTCCAAAAGGAAGGAAATTCGCTCCCTATACCTACACAGTCTAATGTATACATTATTTTGTGCATTTCTGCCATTTCATTAAATGTTGCAAGGAAACGTCATGTAGTTTGGCGTTCTTGACGTCAAATTATTTGGCATTTTTGACGTCAAATTATTTGGCGTTTTGACGTCACTTAGTAACATCATAATCGATTCCTAGTAACATTCAGCCATTTTGTGCACTGAAGAAGGATTAAATTCCGAAACTAGTTTGCAGTAAAATTTCTTGAGTTGTGCTGATTTTTTTCTCCCTATGGAAGCAAATTCTTTCCATTTCAAAAGGTAAAGCAAACAATTTTGACAGTTGCCGTCCCTTAAAGTGTATCAGTTGCCCTTAATTGGCTTTCACTGAGAAGTGAGATTTGCACAGCGTATTTTGCGTTTTTCACATGTAAGCCAGTTTTCATAGATAAACAAATAAACGTTGCTTGATATAGTGTTTTGACTATAACACCAAGGACTGATCGTGAACCTGAGCCCTGGTTTTAGGAAAGTCGCTCCAGGTCAATGTAACATTGTAATTGTTATTAACACTACCAAATCGTCACACTTCTTTTTTCAACAATATGAATATCTCAACTGAAACTGTCTTTTACTCAGTTATTTCAAGCGAACAGGAGCTTTATTGTATTGACCCAGATCAAAGTTTGCTGTCTTAGCAGAGTCTACGCTCTACAAGGTCAAGTGATTATGTGTGCGCAATGAGCTGTCACTAATCAGAACGTGTGGATGCCCTGATTGATCTTGTTTTCAGTGGTTTGTTTTTGTATACAAAACAACATGATATGGCGTCTTTTTTCCCTGTCACGTCTCATACCTAGATCAAGTAACATAAATGAGGTATTTCATGTTATAAAAATGGATTCAAGACAGTTAATATACTCTGAGACATACTTTTGGACACATGGGCCCAGCGAAGAGTCAGATCAGTCTGCGCATTCGCGCAGTCTGATCAGACTCTTCCCTGGGCGCATTCTGGATAGTCAAGGATGCAAAGTTACTTCATGCGGACAACGAAGACACTGATCAGACTGTGCGGATGCGTAGGCTGATTTGAGTCCTGGTTGGGAGCACAAATCAGACGGTACGTTTCGCTACGTTGCGGTTCATCTTTACCGTAAATGTTCGAGCACCATAACTTCTTAGCAACCTTGTCCTAAACTTTGAACACTTGTCGTAAACTTTGAACACTTGTTATAAGATTTGAACACTTGCCCTAAACTTTGAACACTTGTCCTAAACTTTTTGAACACTTGTTATAAACTTTGAACACTTGTTCTAAACTTTAAACACGTGTCCTAAACACTTGTCCTAAACTTTGATACTTGTCCTAAACTTAGAAGACTTGAGCTAACTTATATTTAATACTATTACCTGCAGATAGGTATAAACGTATATCGCAAACAGAGTACACTTCGATCAGCTGCCGCTTTCAGTGACGTCTGATCTGGTTCTACTCTGTTTGCTCAGGCCTGTCTGTCCGAAAACATACGTTAAACGTTGATGTTCACTGATAAAATATTCGGACACCAGGTAATATGGGAAGTGAAGAAGATTTGCTTATTAAACACACGTTACGAAGACATATTTTATACAGTAAAAAATTGCTAGAAGCAACCACACTTGTCCAAAAATTTATACAAGCTCATTTGACTACATTGTGAACTTTGCATTGTAGTAGTTGAATGGCAAATATTGTAGATCCAGATCAGACGCCGCATCCTGCGGCGTATCAGACGCCGCATCCTGCGGCGTCTGATCTGGGTCTACAATGTTTGCTCAGGCCTGTCTGTCTGTCCGAATACTTTGGGTAAATACTTTACTGTTCCTAATGTCGACTGCATAAAAAGCAAATACTTTGATCAGACTCCCAAATCTGATGTTGTCAGTACACAAAATAGATTCGTTTTCCTCTGATATGGCCCAGTTGTGTCTGTCTTCATTTGAAAAAGTTATCTTACATATGTGACAATAGGACAAATTTCATCTGTTTACAGCCAATGTCACCAGATAATCGTCTTAGACCTGTGGGAACAAAAATATGTGACGGCATAATGTATACCTGCTTTAGTCACTTTACATGAAAGCCTCTAGACTGGCTCAAGTCTTCAGTGACTAAAGTTTTATTCTTATAATCCTGTTCGATATGTCCAACAAAATAAAACCGAGATAATGTCATCATTATAAAGGCTGGTCTCTGGAGATTTCACTATCAGAAGAGAAAATAGAAGATAAATGTTTAATTTTATTTGATTATACAGATACATATAATGCAGTTTCAAGCAGTCATCGTTTGAGTTCCACCAGGCGAAAATATGTCTTCGGGCCTATGCCTAGACCACTGCACATATGTAAGTCTGTCTGGGCAAGTGCAATCAGCATTTTTGTCCGAAGACAGAGCATGACATGATGCCATCGCTCATTTTTTTCTCTTACTTTAAAAGCATGTGGATAACTTAAATTATTTTCTTTTTCTGATATTATTTATCTTGTTTATTTATTTATTTATTTATTTTTCATTTGTAGTTTTCTTGGCTGTACAGAATAGTTTCTCAAATATTGTGTTTTCATTTTTGTAAGCTATCAACTTAATTAGCTAAGATAACATGTATTAAAACATAGAGTTTTAAATGTATCTTCGCTATTTAAGCCGGGGCTCAGCATTTCCTACAAGATTGCATGTGCGCCCTGCGAAGACAGACACTTTATAATTCTTTATCATACCTGCCCTAATAACTGAACAATAAAAATCTAAACGGTTGCCCTTGGAAACAAAGAACACACAAAAGAACGAAAATTGGAGACACGGATTTATCAAGTTTACTACCTGCCCGTGTGTCTAAAATATTGCTGGATGAATGGCAAACAAGCTAGACCCTGTTCAGACCACCATGAAAACATACCTGTATAATTTTGACTCCCCTTAAACCCCACTTTTATATAGTAAAACTGGGGTTTACAGGAGTATATATTATTTTTCTTATTTCTGCTCAAAACATGGATTGTGGATACTCGTTAGCACCTCCTCATTGAGGTGGTTCTAACGAGTACCCACAATCTATGTTTTGAGCAGAAATATGAGAAATTTTCATCAGAAAGTTTTCATTTTTTGGTGGTAAAATTCTCACTATATTTGAATAGGCGTGTTTTCGTAATTCGTCTACACTGTTTGCTCAGGCCTGTCTGTCCCAGTACATAGGGATATTACGGTATTGCTATTACGCTGAAATTAAAAAGGAATCTGGCAGGGTTTTCATATAGATTATATTGAAAATTGAAGACCACGAGAATGAGCATCAGTCTAGACATTTGCTCCTTTGTCCTGGGTCTACACTGTTTGCTCAGGCCTGTCTGTCCCAATTCTTAGGGTAAATACATTATGCATAGCAATGATGAACATCTGACATACTCGTACCACGTATATTTAATAACGGGATGACCCAAATCTATTCACAAGTGACATACATGTAAGGGGTCAAAAAATCTGGGATAAAAGATTAATCATCACGAAAACACGCCTATATAGTTTTGACCCCCTTAAACCACACTTTTATACAAAGTCAGTAAAACTGGGGTTTGCAGGGTTATACATTAATTTTCTTATTTCTGTTCAAAAACATAGATTATGGGTACTTGTTAGGACTGCCTTGTTGAGGCGGTTCTAACAAGTACCTACAATCTATGTTTTGAGCAGAAATTTGAAAACTACCAGAATTTTTCATCTGAAAGTTTTCATTTTGTGGCGGTAAAATCCTTAATATATTTGTATAGGCGTGTTTTGAATCAAGCCACAATGTGAGCAGTTGTACTTATAAAGAAGACACAGATTAGTCTTCGGATGCGTGCAGTAGAATCAATTTTCGCTGTCTGCCTAGAGAAACCTTGTATGCTTCGCTACCCCCCCCCCCCCCCCCCCCAAAAAAAAACAAAAAAAAAAAAACGCTCAGATAAGGGTGATTGAACTAAAGGATGCGCGTGCTGATTTGATTCTTCACTCATTCCACATATTGGATGGTACATTACTCACATTGTGGCTTCATTGTTGAACTACATGTACGTAAGGAGATTGGATATACTTTGTAGATTTTCTCGACACCATCTAAAGAATGGAGACAAATGTAATTGTCTTTGAAAATTTTTAGAAGCAGACCATTTTTGATTTCCTGTTTGCTTTCCTGCACATCAAGAAATTTCTGAAAAGCTAAAAGAAAAGAGTTCGCTCCCACAGGATGGAAAGGTCATTTGGGAACGAAGTCTTTCCTTCAAGAAAGCGAGTTAAAAACAATGTTGTCTACCTTAACCCTTGCCATGCTGAATAAATTGAGATACCACGCCCACTTCTAATTTTCAGCCAATCAGATTACTTGATCCAGGCTGTTGATATAAATTCACATACTTTATGCCAAACAGTCTAGATCCAGATCAGTTGGCTTATATTTTATAGAATATATTACAGAACAGAGTAGGCCCTGATCAGACTGTTCGGGTGTACTTTTTGGTTTCTGCTTTCGCTGTTCGCATATGAGTAAAAAGGTAATTTTCGTATGTTGAACATCACATATATGTCGACCCTGTCATATGAAAATAGACAGGGCGTATAACAAATAGCAAAAGCACATTAGTCCCATTGTCGGCAGATTAAATTGCTATAGCTGTGCTAAAGGGGCTGACATGAATTCCACCATTAACCCATTTGTGCTTGGTGGACTCCTCTACCTCAGCTATTTGGAGAGGTCCATTTCAAACAGAAGGTGTGTCTGGTTAGTTTACATTATTGCAATGTTTTAAAGAAACGTGCGTTTAATGCAAACAGTGTAGACCTAGATCAGACGCCGCATCTTGCGGCGTCTGATCTTGGTCTATACTGTTTGCCAATATCCTTTTGGTGGCTACGCTAGGTATCAATGGGTTAAGTGGGTGCTTTAAGCGGAAATATATCTTTGAGCTCATGCGACGAAATGCACAGATTCAGATCATCCTGCACGTCAGCACAATCTCATCATGACCTTTATTGTATAGTAATATATATTTTATATGCATCTCATTACTTTTTTAGCGGGTAGCAAAGAGCCTGATTAAATGCGCTTTACTGTGTACCAATGGCAGTCAATGAAACTTGTCATTGTTACAGTACGATGAACGAATTTTAATTTCTTTTCTGGCGGCATGTGCGGATTGTTAGATCCACAGTCCATATCGTAAATTTATTCCACTACAGCTCATGTCGTTATTCCACTACGTTAGCACTTCCATATCTAGAACTTTCTATATCTAAATCCATCGTATAAAATTCAACTGTCCAAAAAAAAAAAAAAAAAAAAAAAAAAAAATTTTTTCATTGTTACAAATTATTGCTGAAATTATTGTAGCTGTTGCTGCTGCCTGTGTGCGCAATAACCAACAAGTGGCATGGTCAAAATGCCGACCCCAGATGCCAGGAATGCTTTGTAATGATTGGATAAGGATAAACCCTTCCAAGGATATATAATGGGTTAATGGGTGAAACCCCAGTATCTGGGAAACTTGTTTATGTTGTGAAGGCAAGTACCGTAGCTGCCTAAAAGGGGGTAACCCCATGCGCACAGCAAATAACTGAAATCAATAACAGATTAAACATTTTAATCTTCGCGTATATATGCGGACAGTGAAGAGCCAGATCAGCCTGCGCATGCGTGCAGTCTTATCAGTTCCTTTGCAGTCCTCTTACAGAATCATGCGATATTGTACGCTACATAGACACACAACACATTTCCTCATTGGACCAGGACCGGCTCGATATGACCTTAATAGTATTGACTGGGCCGTCAAACCCCAACCAAACCATCAGACTAGGCTTTTTCGTTGGTTGGTCTGTACATTTAAACCTTTACCTTACTTTTTCTCATATGCTTTCCATTGTACCCGGAAGATACATGTTTGCTTGGCGTGACTCATTATTTGGACCTTAAATTTGTTTAAGGGGAATTAATACATTTTCAGGGAAGGCAACTCTGTTAGAATGGTTTTACCTTCCTTCTTCAAAGGGGTCAACTCTGAAAGGAAAGAATTTGCTCCCATGGGAACAAATTCTTTCCTTTAAGATCAGGCTGCTTCACAGAAAGGGCTATATGCGGACGAAAGAATACAGGAAGTTACAAAGATTGTCTCTTTGGTTTACTTAGACTGTTACTAAACTATTAAAGCCTCTTCAAAGCGGTGAATTTGTTAGCATTGCAGGAATATACATGATTTCTAGAAGTCTTGATACATAGGAGTGTATTATGCGTCCTCAAAAGAATAAAATAAAATAAAATAAAATAAAAAATAAAAATAAATAAATAAAATCAATAAATAAAAAAATGTCTCAGTTGTAAAGCTTACGGAAAAGCTACCAAGTGTATCAAGTCTCTAATGCACACTGGAAATCTCTGCTATTATATGAAACAGTGGCAGTTCAATAACAACAATATAGAGACTGAAAAAATGTTGCTTGCAAGGCTCATGTCACACTTGGCGTCTACAGGTGTAAAGAAAAGGCAAATAGTTCGTGTGATGCGTCATACCACCCCGCTGCATTTGCTGATGATGTCATTATTATTCATAACATTTTAGTCAAAGTCGGTATTTGGGGTTGTTGTGAGCATCACACGCTTAACTACATCTTAACCCTTGTTCTGCTGAATAAATTAAGATGTCATACCCTTTTCAAAGTTTTAGCCAATCCGATTACTTGATAGAGATTGTTGCTATAAATTCACATACTTTATTGCAAACAGTGCAGATCTAGATCAGTTGGCTTCTTAGAAGCCAACTGATCTAGATCGACACTGTTTGCAACTGCAGGACATATCCGGGTTCAACAGGACTACGGTTAAAACATGCGATGAATGTAGTCGTAATTTTATATAGATTGTATTTGTTGTTTGTAGCTTTTCCGATTACACAAAATATATTTGTCCAAACACAGATATAGAAAAGTTTTCTGCCCTGAGAGTCGTATATGCATTAACATGGCAACATAAGCCCTCTAGGGCTTTTAATATGTGTCAAACACCGGGTTCTGCTTCGTCTAATAACGGTCTACACATTTTCTCAAGCTTGTCTATCCGAATGCTTAGAGTAAAAAAAGAAGCATTGATTTGATCATAATTGTCATGGAACAACGTCATACAACGTCAAAGCTGACGTCATCTGCCATATCAAACATATATACACACGTTAGTCCCCAAAACCGGACATGCGTTGTTTTGCTAGGTTGGAAATTGACTTGTATATTAGAGTTGAGAAGAAGGGTCCACTTGGCTTAAACGGGTTAATAAATATTTGAATGTCAGTAAAATGTCCGACGTGAAGACTTAGGCTTACTATGTCAATATATGGGTAAATATTATACTGGATATAACAACGTATGGAAATAGTTGCATTATCACAAAGCGCGTGTCAACTTCTGCGGACTTTATCGACTTCCTTGTCTATTATATGTAAAGAGGAAATCGAATGAGTTTTTAGACTCAAATCACAGAATAACATTCGCCCTGTTTAATATTTGCTTTAATTCGAAAGTGTCATAAGTTCGAAAGTGTCATAAGAACCCGGGTTTTATGTTAAAAGTACCGTTCACTCGTGAGTCATGCGATCAGCTTAATGTCACCAACTTTCTGTCAGCTTGCAATCTCTTGCACTAATGCTTAGCACTCTGGGTAAAATTTTCCGCAGACGACTTTTTGAAATATTTTTCATACTTTTTCCAGAAAATAGGCTTTGACACTTTTTTGGTGAACTGTCAAAGCGTGTTATGCTGACTTTGTCCAGAGCGTGGTTAAGGTAAAATTGAACAGGTAACAGTAACCTACATAAATCTTTGTTCATTTCAATTGCTCTAACTAGAATCTCTCTGCTAAAGTTTGAAGTTGACATCAAGTGTAATGTCTGATGAAGAATTACGGGGTGGATAATTATTTTCAGCGTTTCCGCCAAGGGAGACATTTTTTGTGAGTTCCTGTTTGTTTGACTGCATATTAGGCCTCTTCTGTAAAAAGGGAGAATTTGCTTCCAAATTTTTTTCTCTTAGACTAGACTATTTTCAGAAGGGAGACAAAACAATTTCGACAATTTCCTCCCCTGAAATTGTATCCATTCCCTTAAATGAGTGGGTTGGTGTTTTGTGTGTGGTCGTATTCAAATCCTAAGGGTCATGACAAAATCATAAAATCAACCACAACGTCAGGAAACAGAACCTTCGGAGATGTGCGCCCAGCGAAGATTCAGGTCAGCTAGTGCGTTCGCGCAGTCTGATCAGAATCTTCACTGGATGCATTTAGGTAGCCAAGGATGCAAAGTGTATTCACGTGGACAACGAAGACTGATCAGACTGCGCGGATGTGCAGCTGGTTTGTCTTTGTTTGGTGCACATGTCAGAACGTACGCTTTCATATGTTGCGGCTAAATAGTATTAATAAATAATAATAAAAACATCAATTTTTTAAAGTTTAGCTTCTGAGCGTGACAAATTATTTACAGAACTCTTCTCTTTCATTCTTTTATTAGATTAGGTTCATTTGTCAAATAATACGTGCGTGCATTTTTTTTTCTACAATTCTAGACGTATTGCAACATTTATTTGATATTGCTGGTATTTTTTTATGTACGCATTTTTCCACGTCAGTACTAAATCTGAAGAAAAAAGAACACGAACAAGAGAACATGTGCCTTCGGGTCATGTGCGGATAGCGAAGGCCCGGATCAGACTGCGCGGATGCGCAGTCTGATCCTGGCCTTCACTGTCCGCTTACAGAATCATTCGCTACTACAGAATGTATGAATGGAGAGCAAATACCCGGATGATATTTTGTGCATCAATTTGGCTTTAGAAAAGTCATAACCGCGTTTTTATCATTATAATTACTATTGTTATTATCATTAGTAGTAGTATTAGTAGTAGTTTTCTTTTCTGTGAACCATTATTTACCCATTTACGCCGAATGGACTCTTCTACAACTCTTACGACACGTCTATTTCTATTTCTAATAGAAGGGATGTCTAATTAATTTTTATTATATGACAATGTTCTATAAACATGCGCAGTCTCACCTGACCCTTTGCTGTTCGCATAGGCTTTTATGGCTCTTTTCCCATGACGCGGCTTCAATTATTTTGACTGATTTGCCTCCGCTAAACGTGGATCAATTCACCTTATACCTTAACTTTGTAGGCAAAATCATCAGAGGAAATTAACCCCTAAAACGCCAAGAAAACCCGCATCTGAAAATGTCATCTGTTTATGTCGTCTGCTGCATCTTCTTGCAAACATTTCAAACATACATTTTGCATATAGGCAAACAGTGTGGACCCAGATCAGACTGCTCCTAGTCTGATCTGGGTCCACACTATTTGCAACAATGACTTTTAAAGTAACTGGCAGAAAACAAAGCAGACGAAGATTGTTGTGATTGGCGCTTTAAGAGTTAAAATATGCTAGAAATACGAACAAGAAAAACCTAGATGACCACCCAGTGGTGCAATCTGGTCGGAGCTTTCGTTGTTCGATAGAATACTCACATTAGCTGGTGATTATAGATGCTGATTGGAAGTTTGCTGTCCTTCGTGTTTTATTTGCTCTTCCTGTTTGTGTCATTGGTAGGCCATGTTCTGTGATTGCGACTTTACGTGGACATCATTACCATTTCTCAGTTTCTAGACCCACCTTAATCTGGGGCGGCATATTTTGTATTCAGCGTTACAATAGATATGCGTGTCTCAGTAGATTTGCGGGTTTATATAAAAGAAGTCATGCAATAAAGAGGCCAGATACGACATGCAAAACGCAAAACAGCCTGCATATTTGCGCAATCAGAACAGAGTCTACATTTAATTGTTTCCACATTACTTATAAGTGAAGGAATTGATCAAGCTACACGTATGCGCAGGCTGATAGAGGCTCTTGCCGTTTACCCACATTTTAAGACCCCATTTTGTGTCCTAAGACTAATATATTTTCAGTATATAATCAATGTACGACCATGCGCATAGGGAGGTTTAACCCATTTATGCCTAGCGTCCTATAAAAGGGACATTGGCAAACTGTGAAGACCCAGATCAGACGCCGCAGACGCGGCGTCTGAACAGGGTCTACACTGTGTGTATATAACACAGGAATATCTGTTTAACATAGTAACAGTAAAAACAAACCAGACACCCTGTTATTGGAAATATCCAAGGATTCGTACTCGGTGTAAAAAGGTTAAAAGCAATAATTGTGGCAAGAGTTCACACAGGAGATTCATAAGGAAGTTAATAATAAGGAAAAATATGAAAATACGTAATTTAACTATGTGAAAAAAAAAAAAAAAAAAAAAAAAAAAAAAATGTTTACTTGACTGTTTGTTTTTAGTTTAAATTCATTATCAGTACAAGAGATTTATGGGCACATTAATTACTTTAAATACTGTCATAAATGTGTTTTACACAACCATCTTCGGTAACAACTTTTTTTTTTTTTTTTTTTTTTTTTTTTGACAGCGTTTCTTTCGTACACCGTTTTTTTTTACACAACCATCTTCAGTTACTACTTTTTCGAAAAACGTTCTTTAATTCTTTCTTCTTCTTCTTCTTCTTCTTCTTCTTATTTTGAACAACGTTTTCTTTTTTTTGACAACGATGAATCCTAAAATGACCTACGTAGGTATTTACTCCAAGTGTTCGGACATTTTAACTCCTCACAACACTTCAGCTAAAAATGGAAAAAGTCAATTTACTACCTGTTGAGTGTGTCTAAATCTTACTAGATGAGATGCAAACAGTGTAGATCCTGATCAGACGCCGCGTTATGCGGCGTCTGATCTGGGTCTACAGTGTTTGCTCAGGCCCTAAAAGTGCGAAAATACAATTTATACATCTGTTGAGTGTGTCTACTAAAACTTACTGGATTAGAGGCAAACAGTGCAGAGCTAGATCAGACAACGTTTGACCTGGATCAACACTGTTTGCTCGGACCTGTTTGTTCGAATACTTAGGGTATGTACTGTACTAATGTTTTAGGATTGACTTACAGTATACATACGAGTATATATTGATGATTAAATCTGTTTGATAATATACTAAAATAAAAGTAAAATAATATCATGACTAAAAAGACTGGTTACCCGTGTGTTTGGCCATGATATTACTTTTGTTTTATCTTAGTGGCTTATCAAATAGAATTGTAAGAAAAAAAAATAGATTTAGTCACTGGAGACTGGAGCCAGTGTAGTGTCTGCGCAAAAAGTGGGCGGTTCTCAATAAAAAATGGTACCACTTTGTAGACAAAAGAAAAATACATTTGGATTTATCATCATTTCTTCACATTGTCCTTGCAACAGGTAGAAAAATCACCAAAATATTTTGGTCCCTATTTCAAGAGTAAGTTTTACACTGATGGTGATGTCTGGCCAGTGACGTTCTTCACACACACACACACACACACACACACACACACACACACACACACACACACATGAAACTCCTTAGCATTATCTCCCTAGCGTGCACATGACGTTTATACAACGTCGCATTAAAGTCGATGTATCGACAGTAATGTGACGTTGTATAAACGTCGTGACGCCTCATCGATTTTTCGCGATGTTGTTTTAAAACCATGCACTGGCTGGGCTAGCTGTGTCATACTTACATCTACTAAAATTTAAGAGTAACATCTCTTTCAGTTCGCATATCAAATGCGGCTCATCCCACACGTTTGTTTTCATGTCGTTTTTATGGTTCTTTTATTTCGGAATTCAGTTAGGACTATGCATAATTAAAATACTCTTCAATTCATTAGCTTCAAGCGAATTAGTCACGAATGTTGTTTTCCGATAGGCAAACATTAATTAACCCTTCCATCCTTGCTGCGGGGGAGGTTGGATGAGGAAAAGGTGTTGGGTATCTTACGTCACCAGGGCGTCCAGCTGACATTGGTTTACAGTTGGGCAAGGCCTACTATCCTTGCTGCAGGTAAGGATAGAGGTGGGAATGTTTTTGTTTCTTCACTTTCGTTCATTTTCCTCTTTCTCCCTTGTCACTGTCTTTCCTATCCCCTACTATCTTTTCTATCTCTCATCTCCCTTTCTCTGGGAGACGACAAAAAATGACCCACAAGGGTTGACGTGTCGTTAAACCTCAACAAAATCAAAATCCATCCAGATACCTTTGCAGACGGTTCGTAAAATGGTTACACATAGCAGATTGTCTGCCAATCACCACGACAGCAGACAGACAGACAGACTTTTTATTTAGACGTAAACTATTACAGTTTCTAGTCTATCAGCATGCACATATGACAATATCGTATGGTCACAATATATATATGGCTGACAATAAATAAATACAATGTTATTCGTAGATGATTCTGATGTAAGTATCGACTACAATTGCACGGTGAAAGTCCAAAATTCAAGAATCCTGAAATCTGGGTTTTCAAATCGTGAAAAGACAGTTTTCCCTATACTTTATATAGGGACAAAAACTCTTGAAATCCTGAAATCAGGAATAATCCTGAAAACTTTAACCCATGCAAATGTAGATTGCGGAACATGATGTATAAAGACTAGATCATTTTTCTTACGCCTGGAGGTTGAACTCCATATTTACACAAACATAGCAATATGAAAACCAGCACTTTCATATAAATATTAACAATAAAGACAGATATCACGATGTCATAAGTGTACTTCGAAGTCTGACTCATATACATATTTTCCTAATTTCTGTAACACTCCTTGTTGTTTTGTTTGCATTAACAATGTAAATTTATAAACACTTGGTCTGTTATAATAATATGGACGAATATATTTCTGCCTCAAAATACTATAAACAGGACACACGAGTACAAAATGGTACTCGTCCTCAATATCAGACTTATTACAAAGAGTACATATGCGTTGTTCTCTATCAACCCTATTTTGAGAATATCTTCCCGTTTCAATACGTAATTGATGAGAAGATAATCTTAATCGGGATATAGCCACTCTCAGTTTGTTTGGTAAGATATTCAAATAAAGCTCATAATCGAAAGACAATTTGTACATGCTTATATAATTTTGAAGCCCCTTAAACCACACTTTTATATAGTAAAACTGGGGTTTACAGGGGTATGGCTTAGCCCCTACGTGACTGTTGCCCGGCTACGTTAAAACTGAATTGAATTGTACAGGGTTATACATTATTTTTTCTTATATTTGCTCAAAAACATGGATTGTGAGTACTCGTTAGAACTGCCTCGCCGAGGCGGATCTAACGAGTGCCCACAGTTTATGTTTGGAGTAGAAATATGAAAATATCAATTTTTCATCCGAAAATTTTCAGTTTTTATGAGGTGAAAATTTCTGTTTATTTGAATAGGCGTGTTTTCGTAATGTGTTTACAACAGACATTTTATGACGTCGTGTTCACTTCTTGCACATCAACAAAGTTCTGAAAAGGAGACTATAAAGAAAGAATTTGTTCGCAATGGGAGCAAACGATTTCCTTTTAGAGTATATAAATCCTTTGTCAGAAGGTAGGCCAAACAAATTTCACAGATTTTATCTCTTCCCCAAAAGTAACAAGCTAACTGTACATTGTCTCTCGTTATTAAATTTCGAGAGGGTCCTAATGCCTTGTTAGAGAAAGGAGAAGAATCGAGTGTTGTGAAAGCTGTATGCGGGCTGGCTGGTCTGGGCTTTCACTTTTAGCGTGGAAACTGGTCAGCGGATTTCTCATCTGGCCTCATTACAACGGACTGTATGGGGATTGCGTGTTAGGAACGAACCTCGTTACAGATATCGATCAAGATAATCCTTTAAACAACGTTCAGTAACGACCGCAAGGTCATGTGCACGCACGCGTATTCCTGTGCGTACATTTTATTGTGATTATATCAAACAGTTTTTACCAAAAAAATAAAAGGCTTATGCATTTTGCAGAAACCTCCGTTGGAAGCAAGAAAAGCATCAAATAAATGAAAATAGAAGACGGGTTTATTGAGTCTATTCATGAACAGTAATGAAACGTACAACACTGCTTACGCTTCCTAGCCCCTAGCTGAACGATATTCTATTTTCAAATAAATCAAATTGAGCTCAAACATCACGAAAACATGCCTATATAATTTTGACCCCCTTAAACCCCACCTTTATTTAGTGAAACTGAGGTTTATAGGTGTATACATTATTTCTCTTATTTCTGCTCAAAACGTAGTGGGTACTTGTTAGAACTGTTAGAAGTGAGGCAGTTCTGGATTGGACAGACCGCCAATTGCAAAAATATTGTGAGGAATCCAGTGGGTATATTTACACTGGGTACAGATGCTAGTCAAAAACGAAAAATACTTGCAAAATGCATGCATCATGTCGAAATGTAATTCGTTTTGAATCGCTAATTAATTGTATCTTATAAAGCAATGCCCAGTCATTCCATGATATACGAAAATTCAGCTGTATATATTTCCGGTTGCCTTGGGTCTCTGACTAATATAGACACACAGTGGCTTCTTTTAAGCCCTTTGAGAATTATGAGTGTTTCTCAAAATAAGTATTGTTTTCAAATTCAGTATGGACAGTTTACCAGAGATGTCAAACACCAAGTCAGAATAATTGCTGTAAGAATGTAATCGAACAGCACAAATACTGATAATGTCTTGACTGAGTTGTTCTGTATAGTTCTTCACGGTTGTAAGATCGCAAAATTAACTTCCTTGCATTTAAAAATGCTGGAAGATAAAGTTGTTTATTTTCTTTACCTTAACGCTTTCAGCCCTGCAGATCAAACCAAATGCCATGCAAACAGTGTAGATCCTGATGAGGCGGCTCATCAGGATATACACTATTTGCCATTCTGTTTTGAGTTTTGACTATTTGGATAATGGTTCTGACCTAGTCCTAAGTTGGAAGAGTCCACTTCAGAAACTCAGGGATGAAAGGCTTAATACGAAATCACCGGTGTAATTTGTTTGGGTTGCGTTACTCAATACATCTGTCACTGAAAAGCATAACGAGGGTTGAGCGCAAGACTATGGTAACTCAAACGTATTTTTGAAACCCTTGTTTAGGGGCAACTTGGACCCCTTTGTAAACAATGCAAATTTAGGTGCCATTGCTCATACGAGCAATGGCACCTAAATTTTCATTGTTTACAGAAAGAAATGTTGTAATCTTCATAACGCCTTCATGGTGAGGAGATTAGGTTTGGGGAAAAACAATCATCTGACTTACGATAGTCTTGCGCTCAACCCTCGATAAATGAATTTGTTGAAAAATCTATTAGTAAAGGCAAACTGGCACTAATGTCTCTATAGGAAAGGCAGTCTGCGTCCTGTGGCATCTAATCTGGGTCTGTACTGTTTGTTATGGCGGTCTGTTCGTAAACCCAGGGTATATAGAATACACAATGTAGGAACCTTGTTCACTTGACCGGTTTGGCAGAAACAGAAGAAACTATACTTCCCTTGTAACTGGACAGAAATGCTTGAGCAAAGTACGGTAAATGTCCTTAACTTTCGAACACTTCATTCGATATGTTTTGGCCTAAATTTTTATTTTTATGCAGTCGTTTCTCAAAATATTTGGTGGAATGGCAAACAGTGTAGACCCTGATCAGACTGGTCATTCAGGAGCTTTCTGACCTGGATCTGTACTGTTTACATTTGCCATTTTATCAGAAATTTTCGTATTTGAAATTTTACGACATTTACCGTAATCCTATATCAAACTGATCCTAAAAACCCCATGTACTTTGAAGACATTGTTTAGACAGCTAGTCAGATGGACATGTTCCTATTCTAGGAAAAGTACGATGATTATAGGTATCTCAATGTTTAAGCAGTTTGCGTCTGGGAATATTTTGATGTCCCATCGCGTGCGGGTAACGACCTAGACCAGATGTAATTGAGCTGTGAGTGAGAAATTGCATCCTCGGGGTGTATGTGAACAATAAAGATCCAGATATCACGAAAACATGCCTATATAATATTGACCCCCTTAAACCTCACTTTTATATAGTAAAACTGGGGTTTACAGGAGTAAACATTATTTTTTTTTATTCTGCTCAAAAAGATAGATTGTGGGTACTCGTTAGAACCGCCTCGCCGAGGCGGCCGCCTCGCCGAGGCGGTTCTAACGAGTACCCACAATTTATGTTATGAGCAGAAATATGAAAAATATCAGAATTTTTATCTGAAAACTTTCAGTTTTTGGAGGTGAAATTTTCAGTATGTTTGTATAGGCTTGTTTTCGTAATGTTAGCCAGTAAATCCACATAATCTAACAACTTGTTCTGCCTTGCTTTTGTCTTATATTCCACAGTATCATCACGAAAATTACTTGTTTAAATTTGACTCCCTTAAACCCTACTTTTATATAGTAAAACAATGATTTACATTATTTTGTTCTTATTTCCGCTTAAAAACATAGGTTGTGGGTACTCGTTAGAACCGCCCTGCCCACAATCTATGTTTTGAGCAGAAATATGAAAAATATCATTTTATCTGAAATTTTCAGTTTTCGGTTGTGAAATTTTCAAAAAATTTGAATAGGCGTGTTTTCGTAATGCCAATGATTCTGTAAGCGGGCAGTTGAAATTTTGATCAGCCTGCCTCACGGTCCCTAAATTTGGGATAATTAGTAGAAAAAAAGTATCACGCTATCAAGTGTACGATACCATACTGTATCATACTACTTCAACCCTATGTTTTTTTTTTCTTGCTTTATTTGTCTCAAAACATAAGAGCATTGTGTTGATACTTAGCACGCTGGGCAAAACATTTGTCCTCAGGAGACAATTTGCATGAAATGTCAGAGCTTATTTTTCTGTGAAAATTAAAAAAAATGTCATAAATCAATCGTCTGCTAAATTAACCCAGAGTGTGGTATAGGTCAAAAGCCTTTATATATATAAAGTGCATTATGCAGGTATCGTGAAGTATCGACACTAACCATCAGTATCACGATACAGTATCGTCACAAAAATATCGTGATATATCGATGCATCGATGATATCCAAATCTTTAATAAATAGACTGTACGGACAACAGCCCACTAATAGCAAAAGCCAAAATCAAGAAGCTGATGTGGACCCTTTGTGGAAGCCATGTGTCCCGACGAAACCTTTTTCTCATGATTCACACAGATGATATCGATGTACCATTTCTGTTAAGACGTCGTCATTCCAATATATTAACAGTTTGCATGAGTCTAAAAACAGATTGTCTGGATTGGAATCTCGCAGCTTGTCTCAATGTAATTCTTAATTAAGCTGTCCGAATTGCATTAAAATAACTTGTGAAACAGTTTTTTCCGTCTGAGCCACACGTTATTAGCAAGAAGTTTTGCTGTTGCAAATTTATATATTTTTCTTATTTTACACATATTTTCCCCAAGAAGGTATGAACTTGAACAGAATTAGTAAACATGTCGTTGTAACTGACCTCTGCTAAGGTCTGCTTTATCGGAACCAGTCACGAGAATTTTCTCCGTTTCTTTGGCTAAACTTTCCCGTTTTTAATGACAGATTTCTATCTGTCATTCCTTGCTGGCAGAAGCGTTCTCAAGTTGCTTCCGGCTCTCAAGTTGCTTCCGGCTTTCACTACCACTGAAATATGTGTCCGCTCAAAATGTAGTCCGATGCTATTAATATCTTTATAGCGCCGTGCAATTTTTAAAGCAGGCGACATTCAGAATTCTCCCTTATTTGCAGAGAAAACCAGACTAAGCATTTCATATGAATTGTTTGCCAACGGATGAATCGCATGAAATTCTCTGATATAATAAGACAAAAAATAAAATTGACATCTGCTACAGTCGTTGTATGCAGTCTAAGGGTTAACATATCAAAATACTTGTGTATCAATACGCCTGCGCTGGACTAAAGACGTGGCGCGAGAAACTAGAGCGTAAGCCACTGTTACCAGCAATATAAACACTGTCTAATCAGCTATTACTCTCCAAATTATATATAGATTCTGAAGATTTTTTATGCATGATAATAAAAAGAAAAAAAGGCTGTGCTCATAATCATGCTGTAAAGTGTTTTCTTCGATATTATCTGAGTGCGTTAGATAGGTTGTAAGGTTGATCTGCGCAATTTGTTGTTAGCTATTAATAGAACAGGCGCTGCCTCATGACCCGCGTGTCAAAAAATAGCAGATATTTTACCGTAAAACATAATTTGACATTTCATGCAAATTGTCTCAAATGAGGAATCAGTTAGCATGAAATGTCAAATACTGTCTCCTTGGGAAAATAACTATTTCAAAATATGGTATGATAAAACTTTTACACAGAGCACTTGTACATTTGTCTGACGTGTGTAAAAAATTCAATACTGTCGGATTAAAGGGACAGGGCTTTAGTCAAACATTACAAGATGTAATCTCGCTGTTGTTGATTTGCTTAACATTAAAATATTTTATCTGCGGCATTTTAATAAAAAGGATGCTTGGGTTTAAAGTGTAACTATTTATCAGAAAAAAAGGAAAGTGTTGAAAATCTCTATTGCTACTTTGGTTATTTCCTCTTATTGAACGCTCGATTGTGAAAGTGAAAGTAGACAACAAGTTGGCTTCTTTAAAAAGAACCCAACGAAAGGTTCGCATCTTGTTTTAAATTTGCAGGTTTGCACAGCAAATTTAATGCCGTCATTTGCAACCATTTTTTAAGTACAGGTATTAAGTTATTGAAGAGAATTTATCACAATTTTAGCTCTTTATTGCATGTGATAACTGGCTTTTTGCAACATTTTGAGACAAAATATTTCTTTTGAAACTTCAAAACATCAAGTGGAACTTCATGGCACTATATATATATACCTCTGCAAGCATTTGATATCTGAATTTGTAGTACTACATTTTTAAACAAATGTGAAACCTTTTTATTGGACGGGTTTTCAAAAATCTGTCCTTTAAAATAGCGAACCCCGGCAGGTTTACCTTTTGGTTAACCTTTCTGATAAACCCGTCCATAATGCCGTTAGACGTTCTTCTTGTAAATGTTTTATACAAATTAAGACTTTTTATGATGAATTTCTGATAGAATCTGTCATTTCAGTGCCTTTGGCGCTTTGATTTAATGAAAGATTTCTATCTGTCATTCCTTGCTGGAATACGCGTTCTCAAGTTGCATCCGGCTTTCACTACCACTGAAATATGTGTCCGCTCAAAATGTAGTCCGATGCTATTAATATCTTTATAGCGCCGTGCAATTTTTAAAGCAGACGACATTCAGAATTCTCCCTTATTTTGCAGAGAAAACCAGACTAAGCATTTCATGAATTATTTGCCAGCGGATGAATCGCATAAAATTCTCTGATAAAATAAGAGAAAAAAATGAAATTGACATCTGCTACAGTCGTAGTATGCAGTTTAAGGGTTCACATATCAACATACTTGTGTATCAATACGCCTGCGCTGGACTAAAGACGTGGCGCGAGAAACTAGAACGTAAGCTACCGTTACCAGCAATATAAACACTGTCTAATCAGCTATTACTGTCCAAATTTACTATAGATTCTGAAGATTTTTTATGCTTGATAATAAAAGAAAAAAAAAAGTTGTGCTCATAATCATGCTGCAAAGTGTTTTTTTCGATAATATCTGAGTGCGTTAGATAGGTTGTAAGGTTGATCTGCGCAATTTGTTGTTAGCTATTAATAGAACAGGCGCTGCCTCATGACCCGCGTGTCAAAAATTAACAGATATTTTTACCGTAAAACATAATTTGACATTTCATGCAAATTGTCTCAAAAGAGGAATCAATTTGCATGAAATGTAAAATGCTGTCTCCTTGGGAAAAAAAATCAAAATATGGTATGATAAAACTTTTACACAGAGCACTTGCCCATTTGTTTGACGTGTGAAAAATTCAGTACTGTCGCATTAACACACTGGTAAATCAAAAAGCTCTGGTGGTGGCTACAACGCTCCGGAGTCGGCTTTTTAACGCACTGGAGTGGGCGAAAAATGGCGGAAAAGGTAAACAAAAGATACACTTGTTCTTGTTATAACTTTTATCTGAGCTTATTGCGGTTTTATTTTTAAGGGCACTGGGCGCACGGAACACCGAAAAGACTTCAGTTTATGATTATGTAAGGCATTTGGAGATTTATTTTATCGTTTAGTCGGCAAATCGGCTGCAAGTTTAGCACGTGTCCTTACGATGTCATGGTTTCACCTGTAATTTCTTAAAATACTACTAAAATAAGCATTTTCGACACTGTTATTGTTCCATTTCCATGCCTGTGGTATTATAATGGAAAACACGATTTCTACACGCTAAATCTTTCGCGATGATTTCCTTGTACTTTTATTGTCCATTTTCTATTACAACGCACTGTGCGCATTTTTTTGAAGCATTGCTACAACGCACCGGCTGTGGCACACACATTTTGTGGTTGTTTGTTTATCCCATGTAGGACTTTTATACCGCACTGCAAGCGGTTGAAGTCCAGGCATACAGATAACAATTTTATCATTCAATAGTATTTACTATAAAACGTCTCGACAATGACATTTGTTTTTAAAATGTCTTCTAATTTGTTGGCGGGACTGTGTTGGGATGACCTCGGATTCGCTGCGGTAGACGACTAATCACGTAGGCATTACAAACCGAGTATAAGTTGTACGGGTGCAGAACAACCTCGTCCCACATAAAACTCGCCCCAAGACATCTCGCCCACATAAAACGCCCCAAGACAACTCGCCCCAGATTCGTAAGACAACTCGCCCCACGCTGGTAATAGCACATTATTGTAATAGCACATTATTGTAATAGCAGAATTTTGCTTATTTAGCAGACGATATTTTGAAATATTTTTTCTTACTCTTATCAGAAAGTAGGCTTTGATATTCATACAAATTGTCTCCTAAGGATTAATACATAAGAAAATTTATCACAATTTTAGCTCGATATTGCATGTGATAACTAGCTTTTTGCAACATTTTTGAGACAAAATATTTCTTTTGAAACTTCAAAATATCAAGTGGGACTTCATAGCACTATATATATGTACTCTGCAAGCATTCGATAACGGAATTTGTTGTACTACATTTTTAAACAAATTTGAAACCTTTTTATTGGACGGGTTTTCAAAAATCCGTCCTTTAAAATAGCGAACCCCGGCAGGTTTACCTTTTGGTTAACCTTACTGATAAACCCATCCATAATGACGTTAGGCGTTCTTCTTGTAAAGGTTTTATACAAATTAAGATTTTTTTTTTTTTTTTTTTTTTTGATGAATTTCTGATAGAATCTGTCATTTCAGTACCTTTGGCGCTTTGATTATATTTGAAGGTTTTTGATAGCTATGCTTTTTCCCTGATTTAACCCATTTATGCCTAGTGGACTCTTCTACCTTAACTTTTTGGACACGTGAATTTCCAATTTAAGGAGTGTTTCGTTTGCTTTTTTAGCATTTTTATTTTTTTTGAGGAATTCCCATTCATATGCGGCGTCTGATCAGGGTCTACAATGTTTATTTCTGTCCTTTGTCTGGGACGCCAGGCATAAATGGGTTTATTGCACGACGCTTGGTCGGGTCTCAGACTCTATGAAGGTGCCGACCTAAACGTTTTATTTGAAGGTTGATGTCTGATGTTAAGTCTTTGATCGAGCTCACCGCGGTACAACTAGTGATTTTTCTTTAGCTCTGGCTGCCAATGTCTCAGGGATTGCCACGACTTCTTATCCTTGGTTCATGACTAACTGAACAGACCAGCCCCATTTAATCTTGATGTTGTCAGTTTGAATGCTGTTAAGGGACCGATCGTTTGATTTGGATTTGGATGGGGTGGCGTTTGTGGTCCTGGATTTGTTTTCATAAGAAACCCCAGTTTCTATCACGAAGACACGCCTATATAATTTTAACCCCCTTAAACCCCACTTTTATATAGTTAAACTTGGGTTTACAGGGGTATACATTATTTTTCTTATTTCTGCTCAAAACATAGATTGTGGGTACTCGTTAGAACCGCCTCGCCGAGGCGAGGCGGTTCTAACGAGTACCCACAATCTATGTTTTGAGCAGAAATATAAAAAATATCAGAATTTTTATCTGAAAAATTTCATTTTTTGGGTGGTAAATTTTTCAGTATGTTTGAATAGGCATGTTTTCGTAATGCTTACAGAATTCGGATGGTTTCTCTGGATTGTTTAGAAGAGGAAATGATACGCTTTCAAGGGAGATAACTCTGTCAGAATTGCTTACATTTGCATCCTTTCTAAAAACAAGGTTCTACACTAAAAGGAAATAATTTGCTGCCCTCGGGATCAGATTATTCCTTTTCAGAGTAGACCCCTTTTCAAAAGGGACTTGGTATGCAGGAAGGCAATCAGAAAGTCCAAAAAGTGTCTCCCTTGTATAAATGGCGGACAACTACCACGTCTATTAAGTCACCTTAACATGGAATTGTACTTGTAGTTTCATAATAAGTGGTTGTTTTATAGAGCAAAGTCAGTCATAGTCATAAAGTTTTTACTAGCCAGCAAAATCATCTGCAGTCAATGCCAGATTTAGAATAATATAGTTCCATCACAGCAAAATTTTCGGTATGCTACTCATTGAACAGTGTGCAAACCTTTACTCAGAGCCTATACCGTATTTATTCTAAATATTAGGACATACATGCCTGTCCAAATAGTGTAAACAGGATCAGACGCCGCAAAACAGGGCGTCTGATCAGGGTCTACACTGTTTGCCATTCACTCAGCATTTTAGGCACATCAGCGGTAGTAAAATGGACATTAAAAAGTTTGGACAATTTTGGTAAGGAATTAATGTGTCCCAATATTTTGAGTTAATATGGTATATGTGTTTGGACTGCGTCAAATGAGATGTTGAGTTTCAACATATGTGTATGAGAAATGCATATGATCAGACAATCACTTAAGTATCTTCGATTTTATTACATTTGAACTTTGTTTTACCTTAATCTTTGAAAGCAGTTCCATGTTAGTGCTGAGGTGTTGTCAGACATATTTCAAGCAAACAAACTTTAGATGCTGTCAGTATTAAATACCCGTTACTACATGCCATATTCACTATAAATATAATTATCAATATGTAATGTGCATTACCACATATCATATTTTTCCATGAATAATGTCAGTTTATAATGTTTATTACTACATTCCATATTTTACCATAAATAACTTCAAGATGTAATGTTCGTTATTGCACTATACCATATTTACCATAGATAATTCCAATTTGTAATGTTCGTTACCGCGTAGCGTATTTTACTTTAAATAATGTCAAGATATAATGTTCGTTGGTACATTCCATGTTTACCATATTATTTGTACTTTCCTAAGAAAACGATGCAGACACAGATCAAACTCCTCCAAACAGCAGTTTCATCAAAACCTGCACTCTGCCGTTGAATAAATACTTGTAGAAAAATCTCCAGGTAGTCAAGAAAGTACTAGAAGACCCCTCTTTTAATCACCTTTTCCACTCTCTGAACTGACTGAGCAGACGACAAACTGATGATATATTCTTATATTTCCCGAAAAACAGAATTTGATATTTCATACAATTGTCTCCATTGGACAAATTGATGATATTTTCTTGTATTTCCCGGAAAACAGGATCTAGACAAAATTAGCATGCAATGTCAAAACCTGTTTTCCGAGAAAAAAAATAAAAACGCAAACAACAAAGAAACAATATGTCGTCTGCAGAAGTTTCTACCAATCATGCTAAGTGTTAACCCAGTTAAATAATATAACACCTTGATTAGAATGCAGCCATGTATGATGTGTTATACAAGTGTTTTCTGCTTGATTCATTGCATCATCTCAAAACCTTCTTCATGCTGAGCTAAATTGTTAACCAATAAAGCGCCATGCAAAACTGTAGCAGACGACATTTTTTTTTAGAGAAAATAAGTTAGATGAGCCTCTATGAGAGCTGAACAAACATTAGGTGTATTTTACAACGTTTGAACCAAAGGTGAAGATTTGCTACCAGTAAAACTCATTTCAACTCCTGGGCCCAGGTTAACAATCGTTCCTCTAGCTTAGGTCGACCTTAACTTTGAGGATCGAGATTTGCAAAGCACATTTTTTTGCGCTTTCACATGAAAGCTGATTTTCAACGATGAAATTAATAAATACAGTTCAATATCGTCTACTAAACTTACAAAAAAATATTCATTTTAATTGACTTTTACTATCCTTATTTCATATTTTAAAATTTCATATCTTAAGTTAAGGTAGACCTTAACTCTGAGAAATGGTTGTAAACCTGGGCCCTGATAGTATTTTACTGCTGGCCGTTATAAGGTGGATCATTACGAAAACACGCCTATTCAACTATATAGTAAATTTCGCCTCCAAAAAAATGAAAATTTTCAGATAAAAAACTCTGATATTTTTCATATTTTTGCTCAAAACATAGATTGTGGGTACTCGTTAGAACCGCCTCGGCGAGGCGGTTCTAACGAGTACCCACAATCTATATTTTTGAGCAAAAATAAGAAAAATTATGTATACCCCTGTAAACCCCAGATTTACCATATAAAATGGGGTTAAAGGGGGTCAAAATTATACAGGCATGTTTTCGTGATGGTTCCTATTCATAGACTGCGATCTTTGATTGTGGACTTCTTCAGTAACTTCTTCATTATTTATGTTTTCTTCTTTTTACCATTTAGCAATATCTAGGCCAATTTAGCATTCGACATATTGGTGACATTTCTAATATTATTCCGAGAAATATGGTTCGACACTTTATTCAAAGCGTTTCCTTAAACAGATATAAGAGACAATTTGCCTGAAATGTGAAACCCTATTTTCTGAACAAAAACAAAACTAAATAAATAAATAAATAAATAAATAGAACACAAATTAAATAAATAAAAGAAATAAAAAAAAAATAGAATGTTCTCTGCTGTATATTGTACCTAGCATGTTAAGCGTGCTGTTGTATGATTTCTTATTTCTGTACTTGCCGGATATTGCCATTGATAAGAAATTAAAATAGAACAGAAATAATAATCAGGTCTTCATTTCACTTCCATGGTTTTCCTAGGCAACGACAAGAGTGTGTTTGTGTTGAGGTTTTACGACCCAGTCAACCCAATGGGGTCATGTCGAGCGCGGTCAGTTTACCTAACCACACATTTACTGGGCAGGCTTAGTCCTCTAAGCGGTTAACCAGTAGTGTGCAAATTCTTTCGCCAGAAACTGACAACTGCCCTTCTTGAATCAGCGGAAGGGAGAGAATGGCCGACAAGAGTAAAGAGAACATATGTACCTATTGAGGATCGTTATAGATCAGGGAACCCACGTGCGATCTCTTTCTAGTCGCACTCTAGGCTATTTAGATCATACTGCGTTCAGATACCGTATTTGTGAAATGTACAACACGCATGCACAGGTTGATCGCACGATTTTTCGCTTTCACTTGGTACGCGACGTTTTATTCTTCTGGGCCCAGTTGTTCAAAAACTAACGATGTCGTTAGTTAACGATTCGTTAAAATATACATCGAGTGATACGCAAATATGCTGATTTTTTTGCTGAAAAAATGTGAGTAGCATTTGCACTAGCTACTCACATTTTTTCAGCAAAAATATCAGAATATTGTATATTGAATCCGCTAAAACAGTTAATGAAATGACCCTTAACGAGCTTGTTAAGCTACATGTAACGACGCTTTGAACAACTAGGCCCTGATTGGTACGGCCTGATAGAACTACCGTACTTAGTCTAAATATTCAGACAGGAAGGCCTGAGCAAACAGTGCAGACCCAGATCAGACGCCGCAGAACGCGGCGTCTGATCTGAGTCTACACTGTTTACATTCATTCAGCAGTTTGTACAAATCAAAAGATAGTAAAACGTTCCAATGCGGTTCCTGTGTTGCAGTTCTTCTTTGACGGTTTGTGCGTCGGTGGTTTCATGTGTGGAGTTTATTTTGTTGTGTGTTCCTCGTCTCTCCCTCTTTTGTGGTGCCTCAGGTATTCCTACTTATATTTTCGTTTAGATTTTACGACAAGTATATGGTTAAGAAGTTAAGGTGTCCGCATACTTAGGATAAATACGTACATTTTAAAAGATTTTCGTATATTTTACGGTAAATAACTGACAACTGGCTACCCGCGTATTTACCGATGATTTTTACGGGTACCCGTAGATTATTTGCAGTAATAATGCCGCTAGGCAGGGCGGAGTAGGGCAAGACAGGTGACGTATGGTGTAGTAGGTTTGTGAATTACCGCACCATATCTGAAGCCTACCCGCCCTTACCCCATTTCGTGAGATAATTTCTGCAAAAGTTCTACAGAGGCCCCTGAAAAGTTACGGTAAGTACACTGGCAGCCAGTTGCTAGTGACTTTACAGAAAAACTTACGGGAAGATTTTACAGTGTATATAATCCCAACCAATTTGTTACTCACACCACTCAATCTTTAGTTTACCAGATTTCAGAGACACAAGCCGAACTGAAAACCATTTGTATTTTTTTATACCTACCTACGTGAATTAAAATGTATTCTAACAGGTACAAAACGCATGATACCATATTTACCCTAAATATTGGGACACCTTAACTCCTTACCTAACTTGTTCAAAAATTTCAACAAATCTGCTGACCTGTTGATGTGTCTAAAAAATTGCTGGTTGAGTGGCAAACAGTGTACACCCTGATCAGACGCCGCGTCTGATCTGGGTCTATACTGTTTGCTCAGGCCTGTGTGTCCCAGTACTTACGTTCATCACGGTAGATCGATTATATAGAGATCACTAAACCAAAAATGCCTGTAAACGTATTTAACTGGTGATAAAGCCAAGATCAACAAGCGAAAACTATTTATTGAGAACCTGTATTGTTTGCTTGAAATGATGTAAATATATGAATCCCGACCAAATAAATAAATAAATAAATAAATAAAAGGTTGATTTGACTATATATTTTTCGCATATGCTCTTTAACACATTATTTCTTGAAAATAAGTCTTTACATTATCAAGACTAATGCCAAGACGTTTTTCTTTGAACAAATAAGTACAGTTTTTTTTTAAATTTAAGGGTTGATATACATGTATATGGATGGCGGTAGTTTTGCCTCTCTTTGCTAGGTTTCATATTAGGAGAATACATACACTTTCAGGTGAGACACCTCAGTCAAAATAGTTCCCGCTCCCTTCTGAAAAGACTCTACTCTCAAAGAAAAGAATTTGCTTGAAAGAAAATTTATTCCATTTAGCGCTGACCCCTTTTTCAGAATAGCCGTGGTGAGCACATTACGAAAACATGCCTATTCAAATACACAGAAAATTTAACCACCAAAAACTGAAAATTTTCATATAAAAAATTCTAATATTTTTCATATTTCTGCTGGAAACATAGATTGTGGGTACTCGTTAGAACCGCCTCGAATTGGCGGCTCTAACGAGTACCCACAATCAATGTTTTGAGCAGAAATGAGAAAAATATTGTATACCCCTGTAAACCCCAGTTTAACTATATACAAGTGGAGTTTAAGGGGGTCAAAATTATATAGGCATGTTTCCGAGATGAGGAGAGCAATTAGAAAGTCCCGTCGAAAATACTTTGCAAAAATGGCGAAAAAGCTGAGAAGTGTATCCAGGCCTAAAACTTGTTGATGCATATTTTAATCCCATGCATAACTTCAGGTTTACTTTCCTCAATTAATTTGTATTACCGGACTATCAGTGGGGAAAATGGTGTTTTTCTGTAGACCAACAACGAATAATAGATCATTATTTTTACAATATGGACACCTAAGCTATTAACCATTTCTATGCCATATCTTTTTTATTACCTATATACAGACGAGCAAAGAATACATTGATAGTACTGCGTGCGCATGCGCAAGCTAAAATAGACCACTGATGCTCAAATACTTCAAAAGTTTGTTTTCTCACGTTCATTTTCAATTTGAATGTACTTTTTATAACATTTATGTCCTGTTTTATATGTAAGCGTGCACGCAAGACCACTGTAAAATAATCACCTTATATGGGCCGCGCTATGCGAAAACGTCTTTGGGCATATGTGCACAGCAAAGGTCCAATTCAGTCTGCGCATCCGCGCAGTCCGATCAGAGCCTTCACTGTCCGCTAACAAAATCAGCGTATGCTATAGAATATATAAATGGAAAGCAAAGGCCCAGATTATGCTTTGCGCATGCACAGAATGATCTGAAAGCGCTTTTTGCGCATTTTCGAAGCACTTTTTTTCGCTTGATGCTGCCAAGTCCTATTACTGACGTTTTGTACTGATATACTTTAAGTGGACTGGATACACTTGGTAGATTTTTCAGTGTCACCGCCAAGGGAGACCATTTTTGTAACTTCATGTTTGCTCTCTGTACATCAGTCCCCTTCCGAAAAGGGGTATACTCCTATCAGAAATAACTGGCTCTTTTTGAGAGCAAATTCTTTCCGTCTAGAATGGCCTGCTTTTCAGATATGAACAAAACAATTTTCACAGAGTTGTCGACCCTGAAAGTGATTCAGATCCCCTTAAAGGGAAGAAGTCCTGTACCACAGCTTAGATAAGACGACTAAATTGTAGCATGTTGAAAATGTCCTCTTTACTCGCACGTGCACATACATACATTCACGAGCACGCACAAACACACACACAGACCATGTTACATGTATTGGTGTTGATATTTTTTAGAATTGTCTCAGGGGACAATTTAAAGGGTGTCTGTGGAGTATACACGGACACTTAAAGCCCAGATCAGACTGCGCATTTAGTTGTCCGCTGACAGAATCATTGGATATCATAGAATACAATGTATATGGATGTGTAGCAAAGGCTCTTACAAGATTGTGTGGCTTGTCTTGCTGATCAGGGTCGTAACTGTTTGCATATGTCCCGAGGTCACCTTTTCTCATGGCGAAACTCATTTATTCAATGTAAACGGGGAAGTTTTAAAATTGTAGCAGACGACATTCAAAATTTTTAAAATTATTTGTCAGAGAAAATAAGACTTGACAGTTCATGTGAATTAGATGATTCACATAAAATGTCAAGATTATTTTCAGTGAAAAAATACATATAAAAATGTCATCTGCTGTAGTTGTGATAAGCACTTTAAGGGTTATATCCGCATACAGAACAGAAAAGATCGAAGCATCAAAAACGCTTATACAAAAGTCATACAAATATGCAGACTGATATGTGTATTTTCTATACGCCAGTAGACTCCTTTTCCTGCGATGAGGAGGGGTGAGGGGGAGGGGGTTCATTTGTAATTGACCGTATTGATCCTTAATATTGCAAAATTTTAACTTATTGCTGTACTTGCCTAAAAATTTAAACTGACTTAATTTTACTACTTGTTAGTGCCTGAAACTGTTAGATGAGTGGCTAACAGCGCAGGCCCAGATTAGGCACCGCCTTCTGTGGTATATTATCTGGATCTACACTCATTGCTTAGGCTTGTCTGTCCCAAATCTTATTCTATCTCAGTACTTCGGATAGATACGGTATTTTGAACAACCTTAATGAGGCCAATTCATTCGTAATTGTAAATTAGAACGAATTAAATGTCTGCTCTCCGTTCTTTTTCGTAGCTATGAAGACAGATAGCTGTCAAAACAGCATACAAATTTCATGTGCGCTACTGCATTGGAATTACAAACAACTGATTAGCTAAAATGAAACGTAACGGCAGAAAACGTACTTTCGGACATTTGCGCGCAGCGAAGATTCAGATCAGACTGCGCATTCGCGCAGTCTGATCAGAATCTTCACTGGGCGCATTTCGGATAGCCAGGGATGCAAAGTTTCTTCATGCGGACAACGAAGACTCTGATCAGACTGCGCGGATGCACAGTCTGGTTTTAGTCTTCGTTGGCCACACATAACAGGAGGTACGTTTTCTCCCGTTGCGACTCAAATGCATCATCTTGTAGGCTATGTTCTTTGTAGGTTAAGACAAGTTGTGTCATGCTCTTGCCCTGAATTCAAAACCATTGTAGATTACATAAATTGAACATAATATTAACATACATTCACTCAGTTCTCATACGTTTATGCTTCAGGGAATAATTATACTATATAGGGACGGTAAATCTGTGTCTGAATGTAGTTTGTTTTCTTCTGAAAAGAGGTCTACTCTGAAAGAAAACAACTGCCTCCCCTTGGGAGCAATTGTTTTTCCTTTTAGAGCAGACATCTTTCAGTAGGGGCTTGATGTATATGAACGCAAAGAGGAAGTAAGAAAAGGTACCTCCCTTGTAAAGAATTAGCTGTAAAATCTACCATATGCATATTTTCCTCTAAAGAATAATAGTTTCTCGCGTTTCGGCAGTATAGCGAGAAACTGTTGTCTTAATGGTATGAATATTCAGCATGTGGTCAGTCAGGTGGTCAAATGGGCAGTTTTTGGGTCACGTGATAGTGATTTAAATTCAGCGCCATTTTGGTCGGTTTTTGTCAGTTCTTGCGAAGCGCTCTCACAGTTCACTTCAACTTTCATCTTATAAATTTATGAAAATATTTAGTGCTTTCAAAGCATTTGTCGTGCAGTATTCAAAAGTCGTTTCATTTTCATGCCGTATAACAAAATTTGACAGAAAGGTACATGTAGTTTGTAAATGCAGCGGTATTTGGGTATCGGGGGAGGTCGACGCCCGACCCTTTGACGTATACCTAGCATTGGCATCGACGCACGTTCCAGAGTTTTTTTCCACAGGGTTTTATCTCTGGTTTCGCGCCCGGCTAGTATATGGTTCAGGGATTGATTAGAAGCCTGTATATTGCATATGCATTTGACTTGTAGCATTTAGCTATATGTTTGATGCAGATGTAGTATAGATATCGCTGCATCAGCAGGAGTGATTTGTAGAGGATACATAGACTTTTGTATAATGATGTCATCATGCGCATTACAATGTTGATCTCTCTCCATATTGCATTAGACGCTCGCAGCCAGCAAAACGTATAATGGTTTTGTGTGTTATTATGATGAGCAGAATATAGTTAAGACTAGTGCATATGTGTGTTTCATACAAGATGTAGGACAAAATGTTTGACTCTCTCTCTCTCTCTCTCTCTCTCTCTCTCTCTCTCTCTCTCTCTCTGTTCGTGTGTGCGTGCTTGTAATCAAAATTTCCTTACCTTTTTCGTTTTGTTGTCAGACTTTGTTGCTCCATGGTTTTTATTAATTCTGTATACAATTTTAACATCGCATACAAAAGTAATTATTTTACGTGCTAACATACAAAAATAACTTTCGCATCAAGGTGCCCTTAAATGCAAATTATTCTTGCGACAGGAAGAGAACATTCATATGTCAACATGCAAAATCAACATGCTAAGATTATTATTTATTGTGGAATGGGGTTATATTTTCTAACATGTCTTGATACTAAACACATCACATGACACATGGTGCCCTCATTCTTGTATGACCGTGCAAAAAATGCCCTACCCAGCACCCATCTGCCCTCAGATCCTAGCTGGAGCACTGATAAAGCACTGGTTCCGTTGACATCACGAAAACATACCTATTTAATTTTGACTCCTTTAAACCCACTTTTATAAAGTAAAACTGGGGTTTTAAGGGGGTATACATTATTTTTCTTATTTCTGCTCAAAAACATAGATTGTGGGTACTCGTTAGAACCGCCTCGTCGAGGCGGTTCTAACGAGTACTCGTTAGAACCGCCTCGTCGAGGCGGTTCTAACGAGTACCCACAATCTATGTTTTGAGCAGAAATATGAAAAATATCAGAATCTTTATATCTGAAAATTTTCATTTTTTGATGGTAAAATTTTCAATATATTTGAATAGGCGTGTTTTCATAATGACTAGTGCTTCATAATCTTAACATGCCAATATTGTCTTGGTTTTATTTTAGTATTTCAGTATCTGTATCAAACATAATTGTAAAATAATTTAGTCGCTAGGAACTGGAGCCAGTCTGTATGCGAACAATATGGAGCCCGACAATCTGTAAATAAATGGTTATAATGGGAAATAGCGTGACAAGATCCATTTGCAGACTCATTCTCGTCGTGCAAAAGTAAATCAGTGTTCAGTAGACTTCTGAAACTCTCTGATCAATGATTTTGGTGCCAGTTCATTGACTATCTTGTGTTAGCCACAACGTCTGCAAAGGGCCTTTATCCCAATAACCAATTAACTCAAATATGGTGGTCTTGTTTAATCAGAATAATTTGCGGACAGTGTTATCTCCTCCCGAATTCGCACACAATTCTAAAGCTGCCTCACAAGCAGAGAGCAATTTATCCCCTAAAAAGGACGAAATTGGAAGCTTTTCACATATCGGGAGACTCCTCCAAAGTGATGGCGTTTCAAAGAAAACTGCCGAGGTCATCATCAAATCCTGGAACGTAGTAGGCAAAAACAATATCACTCATATATTGAGGCATGGAATAAATTCTGCGAAGGGAAAGATAATCCCATTAGTCCGGCTATAAACACGGTACTTTCATATTTGACAATACTATATGAAAAGGGACTAGGATACAGTTCAATTAACACTTCACGGTCAGCCATTAGCACTTTTTTAAATGTATGTGGGAAAATTGACATCCACAATAACGGTAGAGTCAGTAGGTTCATGAAAGGGGTATTCAGTGACAGGCCGGCTTTACCGAGGTATAAAACTACCTGGGATGTTGGCACCGTGCAGAGTTATTTGATAAGTACTGAAGACATCACTTTAATGCAGTTGTCCTGCAGACTGTCTGTGCTCTTTTTGTTATTATCGGCCCAGTGATGCCAAACTTTTCATTTGATTGAGGTTGAAGACATTGTGTTATCTAAGACATCATTGATTATTCAGCCTAACCACATGTTAAAACAGACTAGGCCAGGTTCTCATTTAGACTCAATATCATTCAAATCATATCCAAAGGACAAGAAACTGTGTCTTGTCTATGCCATGGCACAATATTTAGAACGGACTAAGCATTTGAGACAGGGACAGAATTTGATCATAAGTACGGTGAAACCACACAAAGCAGCATCTAAGAACACTATTGGTAGATGGGTAAAACTGATTTTGGGCAAGGCTGGAGTAGACCGTTGTTTTAAAACACACAGTACTAGATCGGCGGCTACGTCAATGGCTAGGCTCAAAGGGCTGCCCTTACAAACCATCATGAGAGCAGCAGGGTGGTCATATGCTAGGACATTTGCAAAATTCTATGACAAACCCTTTGACGTGAGTAAGCCATCAATCCAGTCAGCCATTCTAGATGCCTCGAAATAAAATGGGTCCATGATACAATGACGACTGAGTTGAGAGAATAAATAGATGGAAAATAAATCTGATATCCATTAGGATACATATTGGATGTATTCACTGCTTTACCTAGCCAGGTTAAATAATTGGTCAAATCTGCTCTAAAATCTCGTGGGGGCCCATTGAGGAGTTATGCTGATGAGGAACTTGAAAGATTAAGCTAGACTTACCTTCCTAGAAGAGAAGGCGAAGGTTGATCATAATTTCCTCATCAGCAAACTCCTCAAGGGCTCACACTCCCTCCCACAACCACCCATTATGATTATGATAAATATTTCGTCAATGCTGAATTTGGTTCAGCATTGTCGGTCACTCTAAAAAACTGATCCTGCTTGCTGGAAGCTGCGCTATCTCGTGTGAGCCCTTGAGGAGTTTGCTGATGAGGAAATTATGATCATCCTTCGCCTTCCCTTCTAGGAAGGAAAATCTAGCTTAATCTTTCAATTTTGGTGCCAGTTCGTTGACTATCTTATCTCAGCCACAGGGTCAGACAATGGCCCTTATCCCAATAATTGGGGCCCTCCAATTAGAAAACAGCGTATACGACCAGCGCACGCTGATCAGCGTCGACGCTTTCGCTAATAGATGGTCCTAAACTATATTCTATTTGTGCACAGAACAGAACATAAATTTTATTCAGGAGTAGTATAGGGCACCCTATACTACTTTCAGCCTTAAACTACACAGTTTCTAGTCTTTCAAAACATAATAGCACACAGCACAGGGTAGACCCTGATCAGACTGCGCTGTTCGCATATATATTTTTTTTATAATTAGAGAGGCTTACAGAAGCGGACAATCAAGGGTCAGAGCAGCCTGTGTGTCCTCAGAGGCATGTTTATTACGAAACTAACGGACAGATTGAGACAAAAGCGAAAGAAAACCGAAACTGCCAACAGGAAATATGTATGTAGACACAGTGCACGCATCTGATTTCAGAGCACTACCTCTTCCTCACGTTTACGCAAGTAACAAAGACTCGGATAGCCCTCTGTGTCGCGCATGCCCGACGGACCATTACGAAAACACGCCTATTCAAATATATAGAAAATTTCACCTCCAAAAACTGAAATTTTTCAAATAAAAAACTCTGATATCTTTCATATTTCTGCTCCAAACATAGATTGTGGGTACTCGTCTAACGAGTGCCCACAACCTATGTTTTTGAGCAGAAATAAGAAAAATAATGTATAACCCTGTAGACCCCGTTTACTGTATAAAAGTGGGGTTTAAGGGGGTCAAAATTATATAGGCATGTTTTCGTGATGATTGCCATTGACTTTTTAACGATAAGCTTTTTAGGTGATTATTTCATCAGCCAATATTTTGAAATATATTTTTTCTTTTTCTTTTTCGCAGATAAAAATGTCATTTTGTACAATTTGTATGAAAAGTCGGCTATTTTCTATGGAGAAACAAGATTTTTACCAGACTGTGTTGATGGGTCACAAGTCATGCAAAACAAATGTATACCAGAGTTATGTAACTTGCTTGCTCTTCCGTTTCCTTCTAAGTTTATATAGGAATTATAGCACTGAGCCGGGCACAGCATTTCCTACAAGATTGCATCCGCACAGACTGATCAGAGTCTTCGTTGATCACTGTGAGACGCTTTGGATCTTTGACTTCCCACAGTGTCCTATAGTGATCTAAGTCTTCCCTGGTGCACATGCAATCTTGTAGAAAATACTATGCCCCCCGCACCCTCCCCCCCCCCCCCCCCCCCCGCGCGCACATGTTTCAAGTTTCAAAACAATACTTCAAACATAATAAACTTTATGGAAGAATATGCATCTGGAAAGGACGATTCCTTACGTGAGAAAGGATTATGAGTCATGCAGAATTATGTAATTTGTCCTAAATATTTCTCTTGAGGCAGTAGACATATGTGCCATGTTTCAAAATAATTCAAGGATAAGAAAGGCTATAATTAAAACTGATTCGAGACGCGACGGGACGGGACGGGACAGAGCGCAGCAGGACGGGACGATTTAATTATTGTGTAGTCCTCATAAACCTGTTTTATGGGAGCATTAATAATTATGTTTATCATTTTGACATTTTAACCACCAAGCATTGCCGAATGTTACCGACGTGCTCGTCCCCTATCCCCATTTGTATACCTGTATCTCAATGCGATACATCCGCAACCCAATATTTTCATGCCCTCATGATCGCAAATTGCTAAGTGTTCAATAGTCTTACATAATAACTGAGGCCTTAAAACGGTGTTTAGCATACCTCTGTGAAATAAGGCAGTACCACATGCCATATTTTACTCTAAGCATTCTGACAGATAGGCCTGAGCAAAGAGGGTAGATCCAGATCAGTCGCCACACAACACGGCGTCTGATCTGGGTCCACACAGTTTGTGTCTCATCTAACAGTTGTGGAGTTAGCAGCAGTATGTAAATGAACTTTTTTTCAAGTATGGTAAGGTGTCCAAATGTTTAGGGTAAATACGGTAACCAAAGAGCATCTGATTAACACGTTTGTGCCGAATGTTCTCTTCTACATTAACTCTTTGGACCAGTCCATTTCCAAATAGAAGGGATGTGTGGTTAAATTATATTATTACCATGTTTTATAAGAAGACCTATATTTACTGCAAACGATGTAGACCCTGATCAGACGCCGCATTCTGCGGCGTCCGATCTTGGTCTACACTGTTTGCCAATGTCCCTTTTATTGAACGCTTGGCATAAATGGGTTAAATATTGTGTTGATGTTCTTTATATAGGTTACAGTCAGTTTGCCATGAGTATTTTATGTGACATATTTATTTTTTTCAAAAAGATGTCTGGCCGGCTTTGACGTTTTAATAAGGTTACATGTGTATATACGTTTTACTTCTATATCAAACAGATCTGGGTTACACACACACGCACGCACGCACGCACGCGCGCGCCACTTAATATAGAGGTAAAATCGTGCACTATATGGTGTATGGTCAGTCTTGATTAAACGGGGAAGTAAAAACCTGTCTTTCTTGGTTGGGTTTCAAACACACGCACTAATACACGTACACATGATTTTATATCGTACTCTTTAAGTTGAAAGGAAAACTTTCTAGGGGCGACTTTTAAAATTGTATGATCTTCCTTCTGACTAGCGGTCTACTCTGAAAAGGCAATAAAAATGTTTTACTTGTAGAAAAGACCCTTTTTCAGAACACGTCACGAAAACATACCTATATAATTTTGACCCCCTTAAACGCCACTTTTATACAATAAAACTGGGGTTTACAGGGGTATACATTATTTTTCTTATTTCTGCTCAAAAGCATAGCTTGTGGTACTCGTTAGAACCGCCTGGGCGAGGCGGTTCTAACGAGTACCCACAATCTATCTTTTGAGCAGAAGTATGAAAACTGTAACAATTTTTATCTGAAAACTTTCAGTTTTTTGGTGGAAAATGTTTCAGTATATTTAAATAGGCGTGTTTTCGTAATGAGGCTAGGTATGCAGGAAAGTAAACAAAAAACGACGGCCTTTGTATAAAAAAAAAGAAGAAAAAAAAAATGCGAAAACATACCAAGTGTATCCAGTCGTCTTAACCTGTTTACGTCGAATAGACTGTTCTACCACAAGTCGTGGATTGATCTATTTCTAACAGCAGGGTGTCTGGTCAGGTTTTATTAAAACAGTGTTTTATAGGTAAGCCTAGGATTCAGACTGCGCGAATGTGTAAACGGATTTTTTGATTTGTTTTGCAAATTTGGGAATTTAACGTTTAGTTACCTGTGATAGAGCTGATCTCGGATCAGCCTGTGCAATTGGGCCATGTGGTTGCATAGGCTGGTCTGAGACTTCACGCCTTACATATCTGTTTCCTTATATTATATGCTTTTGTAAATGAGGGATATCCGTGTTTACTTACGTGATGGAAGTGGGTAAACAGGGGGAGTTTTGGGAGTGGGGATAATTGTCTGCACTTTTTGCCAATAATCATTTTGAGGTTTCCTCGACTGAAATGGGTCAAACAGATATCAAACACTTTCTACGTTCATGATGGGCGGTGTCATCGAAGATATCCAGGAAAAATGGAGTTTTGGATGGAAGCCATAAAGGCAAACTTGAATGGAGAATATTTGATAAAAGATGGACACATTTTGCTTAATATAAAAGAATTTCAATATGAGAAAACGCGCCTTCTGATATGTATCCCTGCGAAAAAATAGATCAGCCTTTGTATCCGCGCAGTCTCTGTGAACAAATTCTTCTTGAAACGGACAGTGAAGTCTGATCAAAATGCGCAGATGATCTGAGTTTTGGCTGGGACATTGCGAGCCAAACTGCGCAGTTTCCTTTATAGCCATGTACAGTTTCACATTTGAAATACTACTACAATACAATTTAGGTGAAAAGTGTAAATCGTTTATTGTCCAATTATGGGCTCATTGAGCCGTTTATTTATGCGAAATCATTACTATGGATATCTCAAGGTTATAGTCGCTATTTGCTCCGATTGCCCTGTCTGTGTAGTTTAGGGCTTAGCTATGAAAAAAAAGTTGTGGCGGAGTTAGAGTTTGCAAAATTGTTGGGGTTCCTTATGAAATTATATTTTTGGTCTAGGTTTTGTGCCCCCGTTTTAGAAAGCTAGCGTCTGGACCGATCGCATACCAGTTGCCTTTCTGTTTAACTTTATATTTGACCGTTATTCGCCTGACAGGAAACCTGTCGGGCCGATAACGGTCCGATATAGATTAAAGCAGAATTCTGACTGGCATGTACTTGCATTCGGAAGATAATGCATTATGCAAATATGAAAAAAAAAAAAAAAAAAAACAAAAAACAACAACATTTGTTCTGGTAACGGAACCATTGGGGATGCATGTTCAGTTACACCCTAAAATTCAGACGGAGGGGCCTGTACATGCTATGTAAACTATGATCCTATACTACGTAACAGTACCTGCTCAGGGTTCATACAGGAAGTAAAATGGACTTGTAAAATGAAGTAAAATGCACTTATTCAGATTTTAGGACAACTCTTACGACACGAAAGGAATGGGGCATACATGTATCTGAATAAATTTCCCGCTTATCGATATAAGCGGTATATGTGTTTCTTTGACTCCTTTGATACATTTTTAGATTACTTTAACGTGATTTAAAAAAAAAACAACGTGTTTTCTGAATGACAAAATGAACATCTCAGTACTTGTCTGACGCTTTGGTGCTGATCAGACACTGTGTCTTTGCCGTTTGATCCGAGTCTTCTTTAGCTAACATTCTACTGAAATCTGTATCGGACCGTTATCGGCGGACCAATAACGGTTCGTTAGAGGTTTAAGTAGAATGCTTACTGGGTCACTGTTTGCTCAAAACTGTCTCTTCAAATACTTTAGGAAAGTGTGGTAGGCACGGTTTCCTATTCTGCGAAGAAAGAAAAATGAATACAGAACTGTGACAAACATCTGCGTTAGAGTTTGACTGACCTGTTGCCAGTTGACAAGCTGAGTTATAAAATAAAATGGGATTCGCCATACAAAAAGGGCTCTGTTGGCAATATGCAATAAAATAAATAAATAAATAAATAAATAAATAAAATATTAAAAGGTTCAGATCAGCCTGCTCATTTCTTCAGTATCATATAGACATTAGCTCAGTATTGTTATATCCTATAGTTATCAGTGACTTTATAAGGGGATAGCAAAGGTCCTGCATGGAGGACCTTGATAAGAGTATCTGCATAGCTCCAGTTAAGGTTCTTTTTCTGCTGAAAAAATTGATATGTTATGTGTCTTATTTCTCCATGAAAACATGTTGTGGGTACTCGTTGCAAGCGCCTCACCGAGGCGCTTCCAAAGAGTACTCACAACATATATTTCTTATGGAGAAATAAGACACAAATATGTGGATACCCACTGTTATCTGAAGCTTTGGCCTGGAGATACTCAATGAAATATTTTCGCATTCATAAAAACAACAATATGCACCTTTCCCACCCTTATTTCGTGAATCGCTCGTGTTGTTTAGCAACAAGCACAAAAAAAAAAAAAAAAAAAGAAAAAGATTTTGAAAACTCCATGACAATGAAACTATATCCGCAATATCAAAAATGACAAAAATTAAAACTTCCTGTGATAAATGGACGTTGATTTTTGATTTTCATTTTATTTCCTTATCTGCTGTGTGGAACAATTTTGATTTGAGACAAAAATCTGTCAAACGATTCTTTGCAACAAGAGTATGGATAGATAATTCCACGAGCGTACATTTGTAAGTCATTTGCCATTTTCTATAGACACATTACGAAAACACGCCTATTAAATTATATAGAAAATTTCATCTCCCAAAACTGAAAACTTTCAGATAAAAAATTTTGATATTTTTCATATTTCTGCTCAAAACATAGACTGTGGGTACTCGTTAGAACCGCCTCGGCGAGACGGTTCTAACGAGTCCCCACAATCTGTTTTTTTGAGCAGAAATAAAAAAAATAATGTATACCCCTGTAAACCCCAGTTTTACTGTATAAAAGTGGGGTTTAAGGGGGGTTAAAATTATATAGGTATGTTTTCGTGATGAGAAATTTTATTTAGATTAAAACTTTACAGTTTCTCGTCTTTCACAACATATAATAAACATGTATTGGTCACAATAAAACAGTTTTCAGAAACAAATACACGTGTATATCACTTATGAATAGTCTTCACTAGCTCAGCCTGTATTGTTTATGTCCTGCCTATATGGATGTGAAATAACTGTATTTACCCTACGTATTTGTAAACATTATATCCTAATCATACCTGTTCTAAAAATTGAATCAGTGATTTTAGTACCTGATTTGTCTAAAACAAAAATGCTGGACGAGTGGCAAAAATGTAGAGCCTGATCAGATACCGCACTTTCCGATGTCTGATCTGGTTCTACATTGTTTGCTTAGCCTGTCTCAGGCCTGAGAGGAGGCGCTTCTAAAGAGCACCACAACGTATGTTTCCATGGAGAAATAAAAAAAAAAATGTTGCATTAAAGTGTCTTATCTAGAGTGATGGCTTAACCCATTATATACTGAATAGACTCTACCACACTATGTATTGGAAGAGTCCAATTTCAATTTTAGGTAGGTGAGGCTATGAGATTTAGATATTCCTAAAGAAAAATGGCTGAAGTATGTGCAAACAGTGAAGACTCTGATCAGACGCCGCATACAGCGGCGTCTGATCTGGGTCTGCACTGTTTGCCAAATACCCTTTTAGGGGTATCCCGACTACAATGGATTAAAGAATATATTTATATAGGTGAGTTAAGGTCATGTTCTTTGGGGCTTCGTTACCTATTACTTCGTTACCTCTTTGCTCTTCGATTGAGCGCTGTGGTGCAGAAGTAAAGTGTCGGATTGTCGATAGTTAGCGGGTTCGACTCCAGCGAGCGCCAAGTGTTGTGTCCTTGAGCAAGACACCTTATCCACAGTGCTTTGTACTGGTTTATAGCCAGAAAGGCCTGACAAAATTTCACGCGAGGGCGTAGGCAGTATTTAAAGACAGCCAGACAGACAGCTTGTCTGTACGAATATTTAGGACATTGCGAAAGTCCAAAAAGCACATACTCTGCGCGTACCTTTTGCTATAAAAGATTAGCATAGATCGAGATCAGCCGGTCCTTCCACTCAATCTGATCACTGTCTGGGCTTTTTACTTACATAATTTGTAGATTTTGACAAGTCATTAGGAGAACACGACAGGCCTCCATCAGACTACGTCCATCGCACAGGCACGTTTGTCATAAGGTTGCTTTAACTCTTTAAGTGGTAATCAAAGACGACATTTCATATGAATCGTCTGCTATGCAGTCCAGTCACATGAAATACCAAGTCTTCTTTTCTCTTGAAAATAATAATTATTTACAACAAAATTGGAATGTCGTCAGCTTACTGATTTGCTTGGCTTTGTAACTCTTTCGGTGTCAAATTTCAGACGACATTTGTCGTCTGCTTTTTTATTTCTTTAACAAATTATAGCGTATATGTAAAGCAGAATGGCTGAATGCCAAACAACGTAGATCTAGAAGAGACGGTTTATCATGAGCCGTCTCATCTGGTTCTGTGCTGTTTGCAAAATCCTATTATTAGCGCCAGTGGCTGCAAAAGAGTTAAGGGTTAACTTCGAAGGTTTATGAGCTCTAGGCATATAATTATAAAATTTTGTCATTATGATGAAATGATGTGCACGATATGCAGACGATTTCCGCCTAAAAAGGACGGAAATATTATGATGAAAGTAAAAATGATATAAAACACGCATAAATGCAGCACACTTTCATCTAAACAATCAGTAGTATTGAAATTTTGGCCTAGATTCTCGGGGCAACGAAACTCATTGATATCTAGCAATAAACACGTTTCATTTTATAAAGTTTATTGTCAACGACCACAGGCGTAGACAATTTTAATGTTCGCTATTGCTCAAGAAGCACCTCATGAAATCATAAACTGGCCCAATGCTAGTTTCCATGGGTTACTCGACGTAACCAAGTATTAGTTTTCACAAAAAGCTTGGTATACGCCATTACGAAAACGCGCCTATTCAAACATATAGAAAATTTCACCTCCAAAAACCTGAAAAATTTCAGATAAAAACTCTGATATTTTTCATATTTCTGCTCAAAACATAGATTGTGGGTACTCGTTTGAACCGCCTCGGCGAGGCGGTTCTAACGAGTACCCACAATCTATGTTTTTGAGCAGAAATAAGACAAATAATGTATACCCCTGAAAACCCCAGTTTTGCTATATAAAAATGGGGTTTAAGGGGATCAGAATTATAAAGGCATGTTTTCGTGATGTAGCACACAATAAATATTAAAGCTGATTGAAGATTGGCAGCAAAATGTCAAGTTTCATGATAATCCATCAACTGCTCAACGTTATAACAAATTATTAGCTCTCACAAAAATCTTGACGTACCCTTAGCACACAATAAATGTTAAAGCTGGCCGAAGACTGACAATAAAATTTCGTTTCATGTTAATCCATCAAATAGTCTCCAAAAATATATTGACCAGTGACTGGACCATGAAATATATGTCACACTGACCTCTAAAGTCACATTAGCCTCTGCAAGTATTCAGTTAGCTTTTATATTTATCATCACGAAAACATGCCTATATAATTTTGATCCCCTTAAACCCCACTTTTATATAGTAAAACTGGGGTTAACAGGGGTATACATTATTTTTCTTATTTTGCTAAAAAACATAGATTGTGGGTACTCGTTAGAACGGCCTCATCGAGGAAAAAAATATCAGTTTTTTTTTTCTGAAAATTTTCAGTTTTTTGGAGGTGAAATTTTCTATGTATTCGAATAGGCGTGTTTTCGTAATGTTGTGTGCTAAGCGTAGACCAAACCTTTTGTAAATGCTTATACTTGTTGGCTTTAACTCCATAGTCATCCTTTGAAATGCATTAGAAAAATGGTTGCCTCCTACGCAGGGTTAGAAAGTCCCTTTGTTAAATTATCTTGTCCAGGGCATAACTTCGAAACTATTCGAGAGATTTTTTTGCAACTTCATAAAATGATGAAGGGCATAGAAAGAGAGTGAGTGTACAGGAACCATGACTCTACTTTGCTTATTTTGTTTTACATTATTTCCCTTTATTAAGTTGTATTGTGCATAACTTAAATCTATTCAAGGGATTTTGTTTTAATTTCATAAAAGGATAAAAGACATTGAGAGACAATGCAGTATACAAGAACCTTAACTCTACCATGCTTTCTTTTTGAATTGTTTCACTTTATTAAATTTTCTTGTTCGGGACATAACTCTAAAACTTATGAAGGGATTTTGTTGAGACTTCTTTAAGTGATTAAGTATGTTGAGATGGTGCAATACCTACGAACCATAACTCTACTTTGTTTTATTTTAATTATTTCCCTCTAATAAAAACTCTTTGTAGCGGGCATAACTCCAAAACTATGTGAGGGATTTTGTTGAAACTTCACAAAATGATAAACGATGTTGAGAGAAAATGCAGTATACAAGAACTTTTGCTCTGCCTTACTTACTCTTTGAATTATTTCACTTGTTTAGTTTTCTTGTCCTTGACATAGCTCCAATAATGCTGATGGGAATTCAAAATGCATATAATGGAAGAGGACATTCAGTGGAAGTGCAGTGTCCTTGTACCATAACTCTGTCTTGCTTCATTTTTGCTATTATCCCCCTTTTACACTTAAAGTCTATTTGCCATATATATGAATCAAGAACTATTCAAGGTATTCAATTCAAATAATATACACAATGATAGAGGACATTAAAAGGAAATGCTTTGTTCAGTCCGTCTCTCCCCATACCGGCAACCTTTCCAGACCCCCACCCCACCCAGCCAAATCATGTTTCTTTATTAGTATTATAATGTTTGGATCTTCTTACCCTTGCCACCAGGATTCAAACCAGTTTACAAGAACTGCAGTAACACTGCCTTGCATACGTACAGAATTACAACACATTAATTTTGCAGATTTGTTCTCAACTGGGATTTGCTTTTGTATATTTCACCTTAATTGCACTTTCGTGCCGGGTTCATGTGAAAAGTATCCATCGGCGTGGGGACTGGCCATGTTCACATGTCTTGTTAGTTTTTATTTTTAAAATGTTTTATAGAAATTCTTGCAGTAAATGAAAACAGTGTAGACCCAGATCAGACGCCGCATTCTGCGGCGTCTGATTTGTGTCTACACAGTTTGCAAATGTCCCTTTTATGGGGCGATGATCATAAATGGGTTTAACATATGCTGTGCGTACTCATTAGAAACGCTTCTCCGAGGCATTTCCAAGGAATACCCATAGCATTTGGTTTTGTGGAGAAATAAGAAGAATATATTTCTGATATCGCATCTTATCTGTAGCTTTGTATCATATTTACACTTGAGTATTCGGACAGATAGGCTTCAGCAAACTATGTAGACCTAAACAAGAGACCGAAGAACGAGGCATCAAGTAAGAGTGCATACTGTTTGCCTCTTATCCAGCATTTTCTTGACTAACGTGCCAACAGGTACTCCACGGGACTCTTTCAAAGTTTAGGACAAGTACAGACAACCCTCTCTATAGCGACACTCGATACAACGACAAAATTCGTTATAGTGACAATTTGACTGTAGTGAAGTGAAACCTTCGCTTAAGAGGTAATAATTAGTCACAAATTATGCAAGAATATTGTACTTAATAATATATAGACATATGTTTTGGATATTTGTTAGAATCGCCTCCGAGAGGCGATTCTAACAAATATCAAAAACAATTGTTCTATGAGGAAATAAGAGCAAAACAAAATCATTTTATATATCAATCTGCTCATTAAGTATTCTGTACAAAAGCAAACTAATTTTAATGGCAATGTCTTTTGGAACAAATGCTGTCGTTGTAACGAGGTTTCACTGTATAATGGCAAAGAGTAAAGGTATCCGAATTGTAAGGGTAAATACGGTCTTCCTAAAGTCAAATCATCTTTATTACTTTTAATAAACATTGTTTTTTCCAGAGTGCATCTAAATATTTTTGAATACCTTTTAACCTCACGATTCTCGAAATGCGTTACCGATCATTAATTTCATGCGAATGCACCAATTAATCATTTGTTTTCATCCATAACTTAGCAAGGCATACTCAAAAGACAAATGGTTTTATAGCATGTGAAAACAATCACAGTCTATCTAAATATTTAGATTCTTTTATGCGTCTGTACAAACTGCTCAAGACTTATGATGCCTGTCATTTGCCCTACATCTCGTAAACTTACTCATAATTTCTGAGCCCCGTGATTCTCAGAAATAATTGAGGGAGTCTATTTGTTTATTACACCGCCTTCTAGAAAGGGGTAGGCCCTAACAAGCACGTTAACGAATTTTAGAAGTTGAATGCTTAAACTTTAAGTGCTTACTATGAACAACTACAGAAAACGCTTTCTTTTAATTTTTACAGACAATAAGGCCAGGCATTTCAAATTGTCCGAATTTGAATGAAAAGTCAAGCCTTATTTTCTGTGAAAAATAAAAAGATTATTACTATTGTTCATCGATTTAGCCAGCTGACTGCTAAAGCTTTGAAATGTTTATGAGACAGAATAAGTATTTGCTCTAAGCGGACTGTTAACCCACAGCTGACTGAATGAACTCCCCCACACTATATATTGGTAGATTCTAATTTTGATTTTAGGTATTTCAGGCTATGTTATTTAGATCTTACTAGAGAAAATGGTTGTTGTTTTGCAAACAGTGGAGACCCTGATCAGACGCCGCGTTCTGCGGCGTCTGATCTGGGTCTGCACTGTTTAACAACTACCCTTTTAGGGGTCTCCAGGGTCTGCACTGTTTACCAACTACCCTTTTAGGTGTCTCCAGACTACAATGGGTTAAATACACACTGGGTTAAATACGACTTCTATATTTGCATGTTCTGTAAGGTTCTTTTTTTTAAGACTCGATTGACGCGGAGCAATGTATCAGTCAGCTAAAAAATTACAATTGCATGTTTCGAAGGAATTAATCCATTTTATCGCACATTTACTACTTTATATTTGTCTGATAACATGGCTTCATTCGAAAATAGAATACCGTATTTACACTAAATATTCGGACGCCTTAATTCCATACCATATCTATCCTAAAGTTTGAACACGTCTATTTTAATACCAGTCGATATGACTAAAATCGGCTGGGTAAGAGGCAAAACAGTGTAGTAACGAGGCGTCTTATTTGGGTTTACACTATTTGCTCGAGTCTGTCTGTCCGAATACTTAGGGTAAATACTAGTTAATCAAGGTGTCATGAGAAATGTCCTGCATTTCATTGTACATTTCATACTGTCTGTAATGAACAGGTTCACTCAAACGAGCCTGATATATTCAAGACTACTTTCAGAAGGATGGCCATTTTCAGTTGATTTAAAAAGATTAGATACAATTTCAAGGATGGTAACTATGCCAAAATGGTTTTATCACCTTCAAGAGCAGTCTACTCTGTAAGGAAAGAATTTGCTCCAAGAGTGATCCATTTTAAGGGGAGGTAATTATCAGAAAAATAATGTGCCCTCTCCGGAAAAGGGTCTTCTATGAAAGGAAAGACTTTGTTTGCTCCCGAGAGAGTAAAGTATTTCCTTATAGAGAAGACCACTTTTGAGAAGAGGGTTGGTGTCCAGAAAAAGCAACCATATAGTCACAAAAATTGTTTCCTTTGTGAAAAATGGTGGCGAAGTCTCCAGGGATGCGTTCAGTAGTGTTAAGTGATAGCGAACGTTTTGCTCTGGATCCCAGCACCTAATGACGAGCGCCAAAATAAACAGGGGTCTAGGGCAAAAATCTCGCGTGTGTCTAATAAACTTGCACTGCTGAACGCAATTTACCATAAAGGTAACAATTTAGTGTGGAAGCCATTGAAGGTCACCCTGTATTTCAGTAGCGTGTCCTTGTAACTAAATAGACCTGGCCTCTTGGACCATCTGGCCCATGAAATCCAGCCGAAATCCAGCCGAAAATAGACTGTCGATTGAAGCGCTGTTGACTGAGAAGGAGTGCTTTTGCACATTTCATTACCCATCACGGACAGATTTAATAAGTCCGTCTGCATTTTTCTGCAACCCCATCACATGCAATTAGATTAGATAAGATATTAGACTATTTGGAGATGACATGTCTCTGTTTGTATCAACTACCTATATTGGTGGCATTGAGAGTATGTAAAAAAGGGTAAGAGAAAAGTCACACATAGCTCAAGTCGCTTTTTTCATCACTAAAATACGCCTATATAATTTTGACCCCCTAAAAAACTCCACTTTTGTATTGTAAAACTGGGGTTTAAAGGGGTATACATTATTTTTTCATATTTCTGCTAAAAACATTGATTGAGGGTACTCGTTAGAACCGCCTCACCAAGGCGATCCTAACGAGTACCCACAATCTATTTTTGAGCAGAAATATGACAAAAATGTCAGTTTTTTACCTGAAAATTTTCAGTTTTTGGAGGTGAAATTTTCTGCATACTTGAATGGGCTGTTTTCGTAATATCTTCAAAAAATAGTGAATTGACAGTTTTCTTTTTTCTCCTTTGAAACACATCTTGTGGGTGCTCATTGGAAGCGCACCGGGCGAGGTGCTCGTAGCGCGGCGTCTGATCAGGGCTTCATTGTTTGCACTAAGTACAGGAATTTCTATAATAAAAGACAATAATAAAAATAAACCAGACACATTTTCCATCAGACATGGACCTGTCCAAAGAAAGATGTAGGAGAGTCCATTAGGCATTAATGGGTTAATACCAACATTGGCTGTGAGGTTTGTTTTCCCAACACGCGTGCATGAACCGTTCTTTAATCAGTTCACATTTATGCCCAGATGATAGTTCACGGCCAATATATTGCCATTATGTGCAATGATATCTACATGAAATGTAACTATTCTATATATGATTTCTTTTTTATTTCTTATTAGATTTTATATATTTCACCTCAGTCATAAACACCGATACAGCAATTTATAATCTGATAAATCTACAAGACTTGTGCCAACAAATTAGAATGATCATCATGAAAACATGCCTATATAATTTTGACCCCATTAAACCCCACTTTTATATAATAAAACTGGGGTTTACAGGGGTATACATTATTTTCTTATTTCTGCTTTAAAATATAGATTGTGGGTACTCGTTAGAACCGCCTCATCGAGGCGGTTCTAACGAGTACCCACAATCTAGGTTTTAAGCAGAAATATGAAAAATATCAGAATTTTTCATCTGAAAATTTTCATTTTTTTTTGGTGGTAAAATTTTCAGTATATTTGAATAGGCGTGTTTTCGTAATGTGGCTATCTAGAACAATATTTTCTCACACCAACTATATCATAGCGCATCGCGCCGGTGCTGTATAAATTCAGATTTCAGATGCCTGTCTACCAAGAGTTTTTATACGGGCCGTGTCGAGCGAAATAGTGGCAGCTAATATACGCAAACATCGCATATTCAGATTAATCTGTTCATGCGCAAAGTATCATTTAGGCCTTTGCTCTCCATTCCACATTATTTAGTGTCCAATGATTCTGTTAGCGGACGGTGAGGGCCCTGATCAGAATGCGCGGATGCGCAAGCTGATCTGGGACCTGCTGTCCGCATACTTATGCCTGAAGGCACGTTTTCGCATGTTGAGGCCTATATTTTCTCCCTTGGTTGATGAAATGCAAGGCAGACTAAATACCGAATGTAAATAGGTCCTTTTAATTGGAATACTCTGTTTTTATCATAGGTCCTCAATGGAATTTAACTGTCCCCACATGAAATTTTATTAACGTGGTATATTTTATTGGACAAAAACGTTTCGTTTTGATAAGTTGAAATCTTTATAGGTATATGATCATATGTAAATTAGATATCTCAAGAAAACGGAAGCTACACTGGAGATGCTAATGATAAAAGCAGAGAAAATCAGTTAATTTGACCTAGTTGTTTACAGAGAACACTCAGAGAGTTAATTGACAACTGTCTTCATTGGTTAAACTTTTCATCCCTACAGACCAATTTAGGTACCATTACAAACAGTGCAGATCCAGATGAGACGGCTCATAACGACCCGTCTCAACAGGATCTATACAATTTGCCGCTCTGTTCTTTACTTTTGACTGAAATCCCACTTGGCCATGATGAATGTGTCCATATTCAGAGATGGAAGAGTCCATTTCAGAAACTCGGGGGTGAAAAGGTTAACTATGCGTTATACATCTTGCGCTATTCTGTGTTATATCACGAAAACATGCCTTTATAAATTTGACCCCCTTCAAGCCCACTTTTATATCGTAAAACATTATTTTTCTTATTTTGCTAAATAATATAGATTGTGCGTACTCGTTAGAGCCGCCTCGCCGAGGCGGTTCTAACGAGTACCCACAATCTATGTTTTGAGCAGAAATATGAAAAATATCGGGGTTTTTTATCTGAATTTTTTTGAGTTTTTGGCGATGAAATCTTATTTATATTTGAATAGGCATGTTTTCGTAATGAAAAGGACCCCCGCAGTTTGATAAAGAAAACCAGCAGCTGATATTTGTACATGTATAAACAGTGCCTCATATTATTATACATAAATTGCACCATGAGAACACATATCTTGAAGACATGTGCAGCCAGAAACGGCTACAAATCAACTTCTCAACCTAACAGTATCTATGTGACGTCTTCATAACCTCAGTTTTCTAGCTGCTTACAGAATCACTAGACATCATTTCATTCCTTAGTTTCTGCAATAGATGCTTTATGGTTTTGAATTTTGACTTGACCGTTATTGAAAATTTAGCTAAATAATTTTCTAAAAGTGCTGTTAGGAAATTATTTGATAGATACAAGTCGGTTCACAAATTGTCCGATTAAATAACAACAAACCCAGAAGGCACACAACGTGAAAATGACGTCGTATCAACGTCGATGCGACGTGATCACGTCGCATCGACGTTGATACGGCGTCATTTTGATGTGTGCCTGCTGGGAAGTCACAGTGAAATAATTTAACATTTAAAAACACATCAGACAGTCACTATTCAGCAGAAAGGATGGTTGCCTGTACTTAAATCTTTTGTAATATCAACGAGCCATAAAAAGTAACATCAATAATGCAGGTTAAAATTATCGTAAAAACAAGAAAACTATACACACATAGCCGAGCATGCAAAACACACAGTTTCGTATCAGCAGCTTTGATGCGAATGCATAATGACTGTTCAGTAAGGTGTAGCAAGTTCGTAGGACCGCTTCTGAGTTCACTTAATTACGTACTTAGTACATGCGCAAAACAAACGCAAAGTGCGACAAATTAACAACGAACTTTGGTCATCAACCTAGAACATTAGTGGGGCCGCACTGACAGAATATATAATAATAATAATAACTTTATTCAGCCTAAAACATCATGCAATGTTTGTAGCCAAAGCAGTACAAATCAAACAGTGACAACATACATGAAGACATTTGTTTCGTTTACCGAAGAGCAAGACTGCAAATGTCAAAATATCATGTAAGTAAAATATCATGTAAATATAAATGTACGTAAGCGGCATACATTAAAAGTATCCTAGCATTACTTAGCCCTTACCGCCCTTTGGGCAAATCCAGAATGCGGCCAATCGCTGGCATCACTCAACATCCACAAGAAAATGGTCCCGATATCTCATGCGAATTGTCTCCTCCGACAATTCGCATGAAATGCCAAAGTCCCTCTCCGGTATGGACAAGAAAACACCCCACAATATCGTCCGATGACGGTTTAGCCCAAAGTGCTAAGCGCTAATTTTACTGACAAGAAAGATATATTTAGCTAAATTAATAATTTTAGTTTTTACAGAACAGGCCAATTGCCTGACTGTCTGACTGACTAACTAACTGAATAAATGACTGATCGAATGGCGGACTGACTGCGTGCCTTCCTACCAGACAGAATAGACTGGCTGACTGACGATGGTGAACTGGTTGGCTGACTGAAACAAAGCAGTGTGTCCGAAAACACAGAAGAGCTATTACACTACTCTTTGATATCTATTAACATACAAGCAGTGTCATCAGGAATGTACTCATGTTACCTGTAGGCTGTACATAGAAACATGCACCCTACCAGAACATTTTTTTTTTTGAGTTTTATTGGTCCTGATAAAAATAGCATTTGAACGCGTTGCTATTCAACGTGAAATTTGTGTATTGCCTATTGTTATGAGCGACTTGCAGTTGTCCGGTTCGGAATGCGCAGGAGCGCAGTCCGATGGTGACCGTTGCAATTCGCGCTGAGGAGCAGGGATATAGATCACCCCAGCGACCTGAGCGTGCGCTCACGCGGTCTTGTTGGGATACTTGGATGCATGTTCTACTGTTTATTTGTTTTCCTATGCGTGTCCTCAGATGGCATTATGCATCACTTATTTGTACATATATTATTGTATAAGAGAGAGAGAGAGAGAGAGAGAGAGAGAGAGAGAGAGAGAGGGAGAGAGAATGACAAAAAGTCAGAGAAAGAGAGAGAGAGAGAGTACATACTCTATTGAAAGTATGATAATCCCAAAACAACAATTTTCAGTAATCCCTAACTTTGTTCTGTGTGTTGAAGCCTTCAAACGGTATTAATCGCCTCTAATTGCACGAGGCAGTTACAGACAGCACGGGCTTTTATATCCCAACGAGGCTATCCCTCACTAATTCACGGACTGCCTAAGATAATAACGGTCCTCCTGGCCGATATTCAAGCTGTTACAATTGAAAGGATACTATGCAGGCCCATTACCCTCCTGTGGAACATCCCAGCTAGCATTCTACGTAAATCTACATCGGACCGTCATCGGCCCGTCAGCTACCCTGACGGGCCGATGACGGTCCGATGTAGATTTACGTAGAATGCTGACTGGGATATAGTCTCGTGTATATGTGTAGGTATGTGCATGCATGCGTATATACGTGCAGGCCAATAACAAAAGGGAACATGTGTACTGTATTTACCATAGGTATTCGGACACATCGATGCCTTACCCTGCTTGTTCTAAAATTTGAACAAGTACAATTTACTACCCGATGTTGTGTTTAAAATTGCTAGATGGTCGGTGTGGACCCTATTCAGAGTGGGGAATTCACGTGACCAAATGACGGAGTTTATTACTATTTTTATCTCCGCATAAGGTAGGATTTTTTTTAGAATATCTCTATTCAAACCAAATGGAATTTCTTCAAATAAAGCGCAGAGTACGCGAAACATCAAGCACTTTCTGGTGGTGTAAGCGCTATTCTACGATCTGGTCTAATTCTCGAGAACATTCGAAGAATGTTTTAGCTGTCAATCTGCGATACATTGTACCAGGATAATGTACATGAATTTTGACGAAAATCATTCGCCGAATTCAGACCAGTTTGCAAAATAGCGCTTACACTACCAGAAAGCGCTTAATTTTCCGCGTACTCTGTGCTTTATTTGCACCAATTCCATCAGATATAAATCGAAATATTCTAAAAACTCCTACCTGATGCAGAGTTAAAAATAGTAACACACTCCATGCACCTAGTCATTTGGTCACGTGGATTTCCCACATTGCTATTGGGACGCGGTGTCCCACCTGGGTCTACACTGTTTGCCCAGGCCTGCTTGTCCGAATGCATACGGTGGGTGCGGTACATGTATTAGCGATACTGTATAACCGTGTAGTGTATACTGTTCAGTTTTAATGGTCAATTTCACGCATGCTTTTCAAACTGATATTTCTCTATGCACCTCTTATGCTATATTCTGTATGGATTGAGTGAAATAAAGTTATATTATATTATATAACGCATAATCGTTATATATCAGCTAGAGAAAGTGATAACTGCTTCTAAAGATTATGTATGAACTTTCTGAAGAAAATGATAACGCAAACTGTGTACTACAAATGGTTTTTAATTTTACAAAGAACAGAAGATTAACCGCACGTCCCATTAGACGTGATCTAAGTAAAATAACTACATTTTCTTAAGAAAATCTGGGTCAAATGCGAAAATAGATCATAAAGTGTCAAACCATCACGAAAACATACCTATATAATTTTGACCCCCTTAAACCCCACTTTTATACAGTAAAACTGGGGTTTACAGGGGTATACATTACTTTGTTATTTCTGCTCAAAAACATAGATTGTGGGTACACGTTAGAACCGCCTCGGCGAGGCGGTTCTAACGAGTACCCACAATCTATGTTTTGAGCAGAAATATGAAAATATCAGAATTTTTTATGTGAAAAATTGCCATTTTTTGCGGGTAAAATTTTCAGTGTATTTGAATAGGCATGTTTTCGTAATGATTAAGTCACTAGGTATGTATTAGAAGCGACATTTTACTTCATTTAATAATATGTTCAAATTTATTGCCGTGATCATTTCTTTGTCAATACATTCTTATAGGAATGATCCTGAGAGCAACGGACGCACTCAAAAAACTGAAAACAACAGAAATGTCGAGTTTTCTGGACCGAACTAGTTAATTTTGGTCCATTAGGCTTCATCATTGACCTCTATTATCAATCAGTCAGTTCCAGGATTTTTAAAACATTATAATTATTGTTATTTTTTTATTTATTTATTTATTTATTTTTTTTTTTTTTTACAAAAATCATAGAATGGGCTGAATATTTTCAAAAGACCATAAAATATACATTATAATGTAGCACGTACCCACCTTGCATTCTTTATAAATCTATAGCGGGCTGCACCCTTATGGGCCGATAACGGCCCGCTGTAGATTTATAAAGAATGCTTACTGGGGAGACATTTTATGACCGCCGCACAGTACTAATATCACTAAACGCGTAGATATATAGATTTTAAACTGGAACTAAAACAACTAGATCACTAACCCAAACCTTAGGAATACTTTATCAACACTCTATATGTTAAATGCTTCACCCGCTCTTCACAAAGCTTTGCCAGAATGTTCTCTCGATGATTTCTAGATTTTATTTGAAACGGACTCACTTGTCATGTGTCAGAAATTTGCTAAGTATCTAAAATTACTCTGTACACCACAGTTTGACTTAAATTTAGTGAAAGTCATGGCGATTTCAGCACACATATCGTTTGACATATAGACTATAAAAGGAATGGCCTTTGAAAACGAACCCCTCCCCCAGATAAATAGATAAATGAATAAAAATAATAATAATAATAATAAAACAGTTGAAGTCTCGTAGTTTTCTGGGCCAGACTAGGCTAGTTTCGGCTTATCAGTGACCCTCGTAAAAAAATTAAGGTACCGGAATGAACTCGATCGTCATAAAGGACCAAAAAATATAAACTATCTATTGCGAAGTACGGGAAGAAGCTAAATGTTTATTTTATATGAAATTCAACCTGATTTTGACCTACTTTCTTGTTGAAAGAAGATATTGCAGTAAGGTGAGGATTTTTCCCTAATTGGTTCAGGTGTTGAAGACCAGATTTCAGAAATTACAATATTCAAAGTTTTATCACATATTCCAGTAGCCCTATGTTTGAACCATAGAAGAAAGGAACATTATGCTTCCGGCTTATGATTAAGGAGGTGAGGGTGAAGGGATAATTCAGTCCTGTGTACTCCAACCCAAAAACTCCTAAATCAATACCGTGTTCAAAACGATTGGAATTACGTTTAGTTACCTTTCTCTGTGGGAAATAGTTCTTGCATCAGAATGACGAGAACACTACACTGATTGGAACTTGTGGTTTAATGAAAAGTCAATGCACGTGTCTGGCATATCTGACTTGAATTCTCTTTCTCTTTTCCGGTTAAAATGCTAAATTGAATGCGTTTCATAAAAGTTGTTAAAAAAATATGTTTCCCCTCTAGATCCAAGCTGCCTTTTTGGTTGAGATATTTTCCTAACATGCTTACGTAATATATATAGAGAGAGGAACTTTGGTCTAGTAGGGTAACAGTATTTAGTGATGCTTTGAGGTTGCATGGTATGATACCACAAGCTGGTTAAATTCTTACCGAGGAAACGCACAACAAAACAAAGTCGGATGAATGCCGCGGATGCATAAGCATCAACTTCAGCCATGAAGACGCCACATAGATATTATAAGGCTGATTTACAGCTAAATTATACCAAATATTGGACAGAGACTCGCGTTTGAAGACAATTACAAAGTACATAAATGATTAAAAATACGAAAGATTAACCCCTAAAACGATAAAGATTTATCGAAAAACATAACGATGGATAAATTCCATCCGGTCTCAGTCCGGATTGATTTTTCGGCATAAGCTTGTACACCATGCCTTAAAAGTTCAAATGAGTAGAATGAAATACATTATATTAAATATTGATGGGAAATTAACAATAAGGGAAAATACGGGCCTTATTGCAGGATGTCCTAATCTGCTCAGAAGAGCGACCCAGGATCATTTGTTCTCTATTTATAGTCTATTTAAGACAGTTCTGTAATTTGCAACATTGTTCACTCGTCCTAGTTCGAGGATGAACAAAGTTCTGTTTTTATATATATCCAAAAAAGCGCATTGATCCCAATGGACCAAAAATATAAGGTATATAAAATGTAAGTCTTTCTGTTAATTTATTCAGGCAGCTGTTGCTTTGAATATCTTTTCACAAAACATCTTGTACCAAAAAAAAAGTGTAGAGCATGATATACAGGTGTGTGCCATATATTGTAACAACAGAAATTTCCCATACACTTCAGTGTAGGTTATCTTGCGCGAGACAATATACTTCATTTCATTTCGTCTACCCAACAACTAAAATATCCTTAAAGGGATTAAATGGCCCCGCTAATGCCAGTTTGGCCTTTTAGATTTATCATTCTGAATAAACAGCAAAAGAAGAGTAATTTTATTAACACTAATTGAAACTGCAAAATATGGCAAATGTTCAAAGTAAATTATAGGTAATTAACTCTAGCAATAAACATTTGGATCCGATATCTGTGACCTTTGTGCACATACCCAGCGTATATAATTATTTTGCTGCAAGTTTCAAATCATATCTTGAAAACTGTTCAAGTTGCGGAGACAACGAACCCTACTATGCCATGTGTATAAGGCTGCATTTCGAAGTACATCATAGGTATGTAACTCTAACAGTAAGAATTTGATCAGAGTCCTGTGACCTTAATGCATGTACCCAGCCTACATTCTTACTTTGTTTCAAGTTTCAAATCATTATCTTGAAAACTGTAGAAGTTGCGGAGACACGAACCCTACTATGCAATGTGTATAAGACAAATTACTTAAATAAAACATGGGTATGCAACTCTACGAATAATACGAGGTTCGAATGTAGTACGCTATCAAAGAATTCTTACTTAAACAGAATGAACTCTGCAGGCACATGACATTAATGCAACGTCGGATCAACGTCAATGTAACGTCATGGCATTTATGCAACGTCGCGGCAACGTCAGTGCAATGTGATGACGTTAATGCAACGTCGCATCAACATCGGTGCAACGTCATGACGTTGCACCGACGTTGATTCGACATTGTCCTGGCGACGTGTGCCCAGTGGGAATACACTTTAAAGAGGGGTAACTGTGAAAATGGTTTGCCTTCTTTCTTGAAAGGACTCTATTCTAAAAGGAAAGAATTTGCTCACTGTGGAAGCACATTCTTTTATTTTAGAGTAGATCCTTTTTTAGAAGGGCCTTGATGTGCAGGAGAGCAAAGAGGAAGTCACAAAAGTAACTTGTGGAAAATCTTCCGAGTGATATATCAGTCGCCTTAAGAGATATCCGAGCGAAAACATTGATGGGTTTTGTTAACCATTATATTGCTGAACCCGGATATACCCTGCATTTGAAACAGTATAGATCCAGATTATTTGAAGAAGCGAACTGATCTGGATCTACACTGTTTGCAATTAAGTATTTGAATTTTTTTGTATCAACCGCCTGAATCAAGTAATACGACTGGGTGAAAACTAGAAGTGGGCATTGCATCTTAATTTATTCAGCACGGCAAGGATTAAATATTGTTATTTAATATGTATCATGTTAATGCATTCTGTTTAACTGTATTTATTACTCATGTTATTGCTAAAATAAATGAGTTCAGTGGTGCAATATGATATCATACGCTGTGATATACAGCGCCTATCATATTTTTTCGTGTTTAACAAGTAGGAATATCAAATTGGTCTATTTGTGCTTTAAAAGGTGTGTCAAACAGAAAAAAAAATCGTTTACAAATAATAGTCATGTACGACTAACAGCAGCAATCTTTAGCAGTACGTGGGATTTAACATGCTTTCAATATTTTATGATGTGGAAAAAAAGTTAACTAGAAGGAGGTCTCGTGAGGTTATGTGCATGGCCCGGCAAAGCAGATATTCCTTGCATTGATGCAAATGGCTGTAATCAAAATTGCTATAACTTAGACAGCAAACTAAAATTAGACTTTCCACAGGGTAGGTTTGTTACCTTACATACTTGTAGCACTATTATACTCGTTATCTCATCACGAAAACATACCTATATAATTTTGACACCCTATAACCCCACTTTTATATAGAAAAACTGGGGTTTACAGGGATATACATTATTTTTCTTTTTTCTGCTCAAAAACACAGATTGTGTGTACTCGCTAGAGCCGCTTCGACGAGGCGGTTCTAACGAGTATCACAATCTATGTTTTAAGCAGAAATATGAAAAAAAAAAATAACAGAATTTTTATCTGAAAACTTTCAGTTTTTGGTGGTGAATTGAATAGGCGTGTTTTCGTAATGATATGCGTCTACGTCTTACAACCGAAATAGCACAAATTGGTCTGCATACAGTAACTTGAGATTGCACAAACATCATTCTTCCAGAGATTGTAATTATGCAATAGAAAAGTTTTGCGTCATTGTTAAGCTAACCATTGTGGCTATTCCTGGACGCCCACCATACTGTTCTGTATTTTACAGTGAATACATTGTACATACCCTTCCGCTGATTCAAGAAGGGCAGTTGTCAGTTTCTGGCGAAAGAATGTGCACAATACTGGTTAACCGCTTAGAGGACTAAGCCTGCCTAGTAAATGTGTTGTTAGGTAAACTGACCGCGCTCGACATGACTCCATTGGGTTGACTGGGCCGTAAAACCACAACACAAACACATATACCTTGCTGAGACTAAAAATCTAGATTTTAATTCAGTTTCACGTTTGCAAGAAAATTAATTGCTCTGTTGTTACGAAAGCATTGATAATGACATAATGGCACTATATATGAGAGAGAGAGAGAGAGAGAGAGAGAGAGAGAGAGAGAGAGAGAGAGAGAGAGAGAGTAAATGAAAATGAAATGCAATGTTCCTCTGCCTGTCTAAAGATATTGGGGGATTAAAATTGACTACGTGAGGAATTGTAATTTTGTTTTCTTTCAAACATATTAACATTATGGGGAAATATATTTGCGAACTTACATTTACTAGTAACTGTATATGATCAAAAGTACTGCATTCGATCCTAAACCTGAGAAAACGTACCGTCTGACATGTGCGCTCAAAGACGACTCAAACCAGCCTGCGGATCCGTGCAGTCTGATCATTTTTCATTTTCTGCATGACGAAACTTAGCACCATTGGCTATCCAGAATGTACCCAGTGAAGATTATGATCAGCCTGTACGAATGCTTAGGCTGATCTGAATTTTTGCCGGGCGCACGTGTTCGAAGGCACGTTTTCTTAAACACCTCCATAAATGAGGGCGAACTCGGCATTGGCTGTGTCCCTTACCAACCGGGTTGACGACATATCATATGGCGGAAACCACTGTCTATGCTAATCTGAGCCTTTTCTCCTGGAATATATCTTATTTCACTTTTAACCTTTGTCCTGCTGAACCCGGATATGCCCTGCGTTTGCAAACAATGTAGATCCAGATCAGTTGGCTTCTGAAGAAGCCAACTGGTCTGGATCTGCACTGTTTGCCATTCAGTATTTGAATTTGTATCAACAACCCGGATCAAGTAAACGGATTGGCTGAAAATGAGAAGTGGGCGTGGGATCTTTATTTATTCAGCATGACAGTGGTTAAATAGCCGAACATATTAACTCCATACTATGAGAAAAAAAATGTTTTTCTACCTGCTGCTGTGTCTAGAAAATGCTGCGTTCAGCGGCGTCTGATCGAAGTCTACACTGTTTGCTTATGACAGTTTGTCCGAATACAGGGTAAATACGAAAATAGCTGAAGACCTATTTCTCAAGGAATGGTTAATTTGTTTAACTGGCATAATTCCTGTCTTCAGAGGTGTCCCATTCAAATGTAATAGACTTTTCATTAACATATTTCCTGGAAAGAATACTTGTTTAATTGATGGGCCTTTTGCGAAAAGGGCTCATGTCATATGCGAACAGCGAAGGCAGATGCGCGCACTGATCAGGGCTTTCGCTGTTCGACAATACAGTCGACTCTCGTTATCTCGACCTCGCTTATCTCGAATAACCGCTTATCTCGAAGTGAAATTCTGGTCCTTGTTTTAACATGGATATCTACGAACAGGTAACAAAATATTGTGGAAAAGAGGAGAAGTTGCTCCTAAGGAGCAATTTCTCCTCTTTTCCACAATATTTTCAATATGTCTCTTTCAGGGGTCAAATCATTTGTTAAATGAGGTTGTTCGATTTACTGTTTTCTTCACTTCTGCAACTCTGATATTTCGAGGTACGGATATCTCGAAGTATTTCAGAGAGCCCCTTTAATTCGAGATAACCAGAGTAAACTGTATTTTTTTTATTATCGAATAATTTGTTTGCGGGCAACGAAGGACATTCAGGCTGTGTAAATGCGCAGATTGAAATGAACATTTGCCTGGGGGCATTTGTTCCTGAGTATGCCGAAAGGGCCTTTTCGTGTGTTGCACATCAATTATCACAGCAGCTTGGAAACAATTCACCAGAACATAAGCTTACTGACTCAATACACCAGGGAGCAGAATAGCGCGATAAATAAGGATAGGGTGCTAATGAGCAATGAATAATGTATGAACTGTCAATGGAAAGAGTAAGGGAAAGCATCCCGGACTTGACCATTTATACATGAAGCATGAACAACAGTGTAAGTCCAGATGAGGCGGCTCTTAATGGAAGTAAAGGTCAACTCACCGTCTACACTTTTCTGGCATTTTTTTATGTTTGACAGCGCGTCTAAATTTCGGAGATAGAAGCGCTCATATCAGAAACTCAGATGTGTGACATTATGATCAGCATACATGGTGCAGTGGAGTGTAAGGCAACCAATTAATTTCCTAAGAACTAGGGTGACCAAGTTGTTCAAAACAAATTATGTCGTTAGTTAACGTATCGTTTAAACTTTGAACATTAAGTGTGGCATATACGCTAATATTTTGGCTGAAAAATGTGAGTAGCCAAAGCTACTCACATTTTATCAGCAAAAACACATGTGAATGAGATATTGTACTTACTAGAAGAGTTAACAGTTTGACCACTAACGAGCTCGTTAAGCTATCAATGCTTTCAACAACTGGGCCAAGTATGTATCCAAGCAGTTTCTACGCTTAAGGCGAATTTCGCAGGGAAAATGAAATTGTAACATGAAGACTCGTTTAATTGTTGTTTATATTTGCTAGTCCTTTGGTATAATTGAGCTCGTTTGTATTTATTTGAAACAAATCTTGGCCTAGAATGTGTGAAAAGTGTTGACCGTTACATTACTGTTCATGGACAGAAACACTAAAACCGAGTCAGCTATTTTCGTTAAAGGCTCCATATTTCTCAAAAAATACACGTTATTTTTTTTTATCCAAGAAAGATTTAATAAATAGATATATGGTTTTAATATAACCAAGAAATGTGGCATCTGACAGCCTGTAAAATTTCAGATAGTCTGTCGTTCTTGAACTGGATAAAAAATGAAATGATTTCTATCATATCTCTAAATTAATTTTGCCAACATTAATTCAGAAATGTGATAAAAAATCAATTCATTTTTGATCCAGTTCAAAAACGAGAGACCATCTGAAATTTTACAGGCCGTTAGGTGCCACATTTTATGATCGTATTAATACAATATCTATCAATTTATTAACCCTTTCTTGGATAAATATGTATTTTTGAGGATATGGAGACTTTAATTTGAAAAAAAAGTCTTCTAGCTTCTAAAGGATTCGTTCATTCAAAACGTATTTATATTTCTCCAGGACACACTGGACTTGGCTTCAGAAACATGCAATTTACCCTTTCAACACTGAGTTTCTGAAATAGACTCTTCCAACTCTGCATTAGGACACATACATTGCGGTCAAAAGGGAGGCAGTTGTAAATCAAGTACCAAATGGCAAACAGTGTAGATCCTGATGAGACGGCTCATGATGAGCTTTCTCATCTGGATCTACACTGTTTGCATAAGTATATATCCTGATCTACAGAGTTGAAATGGTTTTACCAGTCATTGCTTGTATAAATCTGCACAGATTCACAAAATAATATATTGTAGTTATTAATTTCTTTGTACCGCCAACGGTGCTAGAACTTTTAATTGTAGTTTAATACCAAAATAATTGTATTTACTGCTCGTAAAAGTGTATCTACCATTATGTTACAATGTTTAAGTGCTATTTGAATTTTTTGGCATTGTATTTTGTATGACATAATGTACATGTGATATGCGTATAAGGAAATGGACACTATAAGCTTTTGAGTTTCCGTCCAGAGCCTCTTTCTTGAAAGTATTGTAGCTAATAAATGTGTAATTTTACTAATATGATACAATGAAAACGATATATACATTGTTAAAACCAACTGCATCTAGAATAATCTAATCTTTTTGAAAATAAATCCTGTGCCAATATTTCCAAAACAAAGCAAAACAGTGCTGAAGATTTTGTTTATTTGTGTATTGGGTCCATACAATATAATTCAAAACAGAGTTTCTCAAAGCTGCTAGGGGCATGATGGATGCATTCTTTTTTCATTATTCCTGATTACCAGTCTCAATTATACCAAGTTTAGTACTTTTTCTGTTTTCGATGTGTTGGTACGTCAGCGAGGCGGTTCTAAGGACTACCCATAATCTATGTTTTGAGCAGAAATATGAATAATATTAGAATTTTTATCTGAAAACTTTCAGTTTTTGGTGGTGCAACTTTCAATATACTTGAGTACATGTCTTTTCGTAATGATATCCAATGGTTTGATGAATTGTATTTTGAGAGTGTTTAAATTTTAAACACTCGCAAAATACAATTCATCAAACCATTAAAATCCTCCTCCTCTCCCCGTAGCATTTCATTTTTGACAGCTGCAGTGCGACATGTTTGAAGAAATTTTCAACTTTATCAGTAAATCTGTAGACATACAAACAACTGCTGACTCTTGATGACATCTAGGTTTGTTCTATCGAATCGGTCGGTAACTTGAAACGACTGTAGCGACTAGACCAGATCTGATCCGGTTTTCCGGCATCAGGATGACTTTGGTTAAGATTTATAGTCAGATATATTGAAATATTGAAAGCGCTATTTCAATCGAGTAAAACTAGTTTTAAGGTCTACAGTTTTAGGACGGTTCCTTGGCTTGATTGTTCACATTACGAAAACATGCCTATTCAAATTTATTGAAAAATTTACAACCAGAAAAGGAAAATTTTTAGATAAAAAAATTTGATATTTTTCATATTTCTGATCAAAACATAGATTGTGGGTACTCGTTAGAACCGCCTTGGTCTATGTTTTTTTAGCAAAATAAGAAAATGTGTATCCCTGTAAACCCCAGTTTTACTATATAAAAGTGGGGTTTAAGAGGGTTAAAATTATATAGGCGTGTTTTCGTGATAATATGTCAGTAATTGGAATTGTGCTGTCTTTGTTCGCACTGTTTGTTCCTCTGTTCTTCTTTCGGTGCCTCGGAAAGGTTGTGTTTTTTTATGATTGTGGCTTTTCCCGGGTATATTTTCACTGCCCATCCATAATTTCACTTATCCTAAGTATTTGTTCTCTGTAGATACATTTGTATACCCGTAGTTTCACCAGCAGAGAATGGTTGTGTAAGCGGAGAGCGCAGGCTGATCTGAACCGTCGATGTTTGCACATGCGCTGAAGGTAACTATTCGGTTTGTGTGGTTAGCTTGACTAGCTTGGGTTCGTTGAAACATTCGCTTTTAATATATATATATATATATATATATATATATATATATATATATATTGTTACGAGCCAGGCGTAACGAGAAAGAAATGAAAGTGAAACCAGCAACAAGTTTTAAATTATTAACAATATTTATTCCACACAAAAAAAAATAAGACAAGATTCAAAACAAAAGAATGTAAGTAGACAGTACCTTTCAAGTTTATGTCACAAAGTCCCTCTGAAATAATCCATGAGAATTTATAAAACAAATCCTTTGAATATCAGTTTCTGATCCCACAATTTAATGTTCCTGAATTCAGAATTTAAGTCCAGAATGAATAAAATACTAAAGTAATCCAGTATAGAATAATTTCCAGTGAAAGTATACAAAGATGCCCAGATGAAAATCTGTTCTCCTTATATAATATCAAAGAAGGTTCTAGAAAAAGAATTTTCTACAAGCATCTCTTATTATCCAGTTCCAATCAAGAAACTTCTAAATCTTCCATGACATTCCAAAAAGAACTCAGTCCAGAATCAAGGACGTAAACATCATGTTATTGTAAACATGTTGAACATTCCAGAAAGTTATTTTTGGAAACATTGTAAATAAAGCTATTTATGGAAACATAGTAAACATGTTGTTTAAAACAATTGAACACCCTGTTATATAACACTTCCCCTCTTCAGGGAAAAGAAAGATTTATGTAATAAAGCTTTCTTTTGCCATAAAATTATCATAAAATAAAATACTGATAAAGGCAATTATTATCTTGTATACAGCAAGTTACAGGAAACCACAGATCAAGACATCATGCTCTGGACAAGGCATCAGGAATAATATTATCTTTTCCCCTGATATGCCTGATGTCAAGATTGTATTCCTGTAACAACAGACTCCATCTGAGCAACCTCTGATTCTTGTTTTTCATCTTATGGATGAAAGTCAGTGGATTGTGATCACTGAAAACAACAATAGGTGAGGACGAAGAAGTCAGATAAACTTCAAAATGTTGAAGAGCAAGAATGAGAGACAAACATTCTTTCTCTACTGTAGAATAATTCTTTTGATGTTTGTTAAACTTTTTGGAAAAGTAACAAACTGGATGATCCACACCATTGTCATCCTCTTGCAGTAATACACCACCTGCACCAACATCACTCGCATCTACTGCTAACTTGAATTCTTTATTAAAATTCGGTGCCAAGAGAACTGGCTCACTTCTCAGTATGGCTTTCAGTTTATCAAAGGCATTCTGACAATCACTGGTCCACTTAAACCTCATTCTTTTACTAAGTAAATTAGTCAGTGGCTCAGCAATGACAGAAAAATTATTACAGAATTTTCTGTAATAACCGGCCATACCAAGAAACCTCATCAGTTGTCTTTTGCCTGTGGGCACCGGAAAATTTGAAATAGCTTCAACTTTAGCCTCTATAGGTTTAACCTGACCATGACCCACAACATGTCCTAGAAATGTTAAAGTTGCATGACAGAATTCACTTTTAGCAAGGTTTATTGTCAATTTTGCTTCACTTAGTTTATCAAAGAATGCTTTGATAGTTCCAAGATGGTGATTCCATTCATCACTGTATATGATGGCATCATCGATGTAAGCATCGCAATGCTCGATTCCAGCTATTATGGTGTTGATTAAGCGTTGAAATGTTGCTGGAGAGTTTTTCATTCCGAAAGGCATTACTTTATAGTGATATAATCCATCAGGAGTAACAAATGCTGAGATCTCTTTGGCTCTTTCTGTGAGAGGAATTTGCCAAAATCCTTTCAGAAGATCAAATTTAGTTATATATTTTGAATTTCCAACTTTGTCAATACAGTCATCCATTCTTGGTATGGGAAAAGTGTCTGTTTTACTCAAATTATTGACCTTCCTGTAATCGGTGCACATCCGATATGTTCCATCAGGTTTTGGCACAAGAATGCAAGGTGAACTCCATTCACTTTGACTTGGTTCAATGAAATCATTGTCCAGCAAATACTGAATTTCCTCCTTAAGATATTTTTGTTTTGTTGGGTTCATTCTATATGGATGTTGTTTGACAGGTTGTGAGTCCTCAACATTCACATCATGATAAATTTTGTCAGTCCTTGTAGGAATGTCCGGAAATAAGTGTTCATATTGATAAATTAACTGTTTCAGTTCTTTTCTTTGGACTGGATCTAGGTGTGAAAGTTTCTGGTCGAGATCCTTTAGAATGTCAGAATTCTGAAGTTTTGATGAAGCAGGATCAGATTTGATGAAGTTCATGTCTTCAGAGCTCATTTCACTTTGTTCCTGAGGGACTGAACTAACAACACTAATTGGTGTAACAGAAGAGCTATCCCTATCTATGTATTGTTTAAGCATGTTAACATGACATAACTGTTTTTGTTTGCGTCTCCCAGGAGTGTTAACAATGTAATTTACATCACTAATCTGTTTATCTACAGTGTAAGGGCCGTAATATCTGGCTTGCAAAGGTTTGCCAGGAATAGGCAAAAGAGCAAGTACCCTATCTCCAGGCATGAATTTTCTTTCTTTTGCATTTTCATCATACCAGCGTTTCATTTTCCTTTGTGCTGACTTAAGATTGGTCCGAGCAGCCTCACAAGCTTTAGACAGTCTGTCTTTAAAATCTGATACATACTGAAGTAAGTTCAGAGAACTGTCATCATTTGAGAGAAATTTCTCTTTCAAAAGTTTCAAAGGTCCACGCACAGTGTGGCCAAATACCAGCTCAAATGGGCTGAAACCAAGAGATTCCTGAACAGATTCTCTAACGGCAAACAACAACAAATGAATGCCTTCATCCCAATCTTTTTCAGTGTCAAAGCAGTATGACCTGATCATATTTTTCAGTGTCTGATGAAATCTTTCAAGGGCACCTTGACTTTCAGGATGGTAAGGTGATGATTTAAATTGAGTAATTACCAACTCATGCATGACCTGTTGAAAAATTCCTGACATGAAATTTGAGCCCTGATCCGACTGAACAGACTTTGGAAGGCCTACAAATGTGAAAAACTTTACCAAAGCCTTAACAATATTCTTTGTTTTAATATTCCGAAGTGGAATGGCTTCTGGGAAACGTGTAGAAGCACACATTATAGTGAGAAGATATTCATTACCTGACTTTGTTTTGGGCAAGGGACCAACACAGTCATTAATTATTCTGCTAAAAGGTTCATCAAAAGCAGGTATGGGCTGTAAATGAGCTTTTGGTATTGTCTGGTTGGGTTTTCCTACCATCTGACAAGTATGGCAAGATTTGCAAAATTGAGAAACGTCAGATTTTAACCCTGGCCAGTAAAAATGGTTAAGAATTTTGTGATAGGTCTTATTTATACCTAAATGACCTGACATGGGAGTGTCATGGGCCAAGTTCAAAATTTCAGGGCGATAAACCCTTGGAACCACTATTTGGTGGTTAACAGTCCACTCGTCTTCTGCTGAGACATCAGGAGGACGCCATTTTCTCATTAAAATGTCATTTTTGACATAAAAACAGACTGGGACTTGATCTATTTCTTTCTCATCTAAAGCCCTTTCAAGCAAAGGCAAAATTTCAGGATCATTATGCTGTTCCTTACAAAGTTGTGACCTTGACACCAAGTCATGACCTTGACCTTGGTCATTTAATACTGAAGAGTAATGACTGGACTCTGACTTGTCACTTAAGTCTGTCTGCTTGCCAGACAGGCTGGGTGAAAGAGAATTTATAATCTCGTCTGTAAAAGACTGACCCAAAAAGGTATCAGTTAAATCAATTTCCCCATCATTCTGTTTTGCTTTCTTTGCCATGGCCCTTGTTACAGCACAAGATGGGTACAGATCAGGGATTTCCTGTTCAATGGGATCAGGTGGCTGATCAAGACAAGGTATAGTAGTCAAAAGTGGATTTACCACAACCTTATCTCCTGCTAAGTCATTGCCTAACAGTAAGTGAACACCTTTAAAAGGTAAAGAAGGTCGAATACCAACAGCCACTAAACCAGTTACCAAGTCTGAGGATAAATAAATGTTATGAAGAGGAACATTAACAAATCCACACTCTACACCCTGAATAAGGACACTTGTCCCAGAAGAAGTCTTCTCAGAAAAAGGCAGAGTATCTGCTAAAATAAGGGATTGAGAAGCTCCAGTATCTCGTAAGATTTTAATTGGGGTAGACTGGGCATAGTCACTATTTAGTGACACAAAACCATCTGATAAGAATGGTTCATAAATCTCCATAACAGAATCAGTCTCAGGCCTTTCGGTCTGGATAGGATCTTCCTCCTTAACACATGACTGTGGTTTTGACCGTAAAGAGGTAAGGCCAGTAGGTTTAAGCCCCTCTTGTTTTTCTTTCTTTCTTTTCAAATGTAAACATTCAGATATAATATGACCTGTCCTTTTGCAATAATTGCAAATTGGTTGAGATAAGGGATTTTGATCTTTATTTTCACCAGAAGGTTTGGGTTTGGGAGTAATTGTTTGGCTATGACTACCAGGTGGATTACTAGGACTATGTTTGGATCCTGAATGTGGGAAAAATGGTCTTCTAGAGAGATTTGACTTATTTATAAAGGAAACTTTATGTGTTAAAGCATAATCATCTGCAAGTCGAGCTGCAGCTTCCAAAGTTTCAACCTGTTTCTCATCTAAAAAGGACTTAATGTCTGAATTTATGCACCTTTTGAACTCTTCTACAAGCATGAGCTGCCTAAGTTTTTCATGATCAGAGCCAATTTTTTTCGAAGAACACCACCTGTCAAATAACTGTTCTTTAGTTCTAGCAAATTCAACATGGGTCTGCTCATTTTCTTTCTTACAGTTCCTAAATTTTTGCCTGTAAGCCTCAGGGACCAACTCATAAGCCTTAAGAATTAATTCCTTTACAGTATCATAACTGGAGCTCTGCTGGACAGTCAGCTGAGTATAAATTTCTCGAGCCTTCCCAATTATAACACTTTGCAAAAGCAAGGTCCAATGCTCCTTTGGCCATTTTAAATTTTCTGCTACTTTTTCAAAATGAAGAAAATATTTGTCAACCTCTTTTTCTTGAAAAGGGGGAACTAATCTGATGTGTTTGGTAATGTCAAAATGAACGCCAGAGTCTAAAGGTTGCCGTTTTACCGTCATATTTTGCATTTCTAATTCTTTCATTCTTAATTCTGTATCAAATTTTAATTTTTCCCTTTCTATCTGCATTTGTCTTTCTTTTTCTTTCTCCCTCTCTTCCATTTCCATTCTTTCTTTCTGCACTCTTTCTTCCATTTCCATTCTTTCCTTCTGCATTTGTCTTTCTTGTTCTAATCTTAATTTTTCTAACTCAATTTGCTTCTGAATTTCAAGCTCTCGTATATGCAAACCTGTCTGAGTTACGAGAACAAGAGACAAAGCAGAAGAATCAAGAATTTCCTTATCAACCAAAAATTGAACCAAAATATTTTTTATTTCCTGTTTTAACATGGACTTGTTGACGGTAGTCAATTCATAGTGAGCAGCAATATCCAACAAATCAGACTTTTTGGCCAAATCTAACAGCTCCTGCGAAGGCGCAGTGATAAAAGCATGAAGGTCAAATGACATGATTGCTTTTTGCTGGTTTTATCAAGTAGATTTTCAATCAGAGTTTATTTATTGATATTTTTCAAAAGTCAATACTTGCTTTTTATGAAACAAATATTTTTATATTTACTGAGATTTTTTAAAAGTCAGTACTTGTTTTATAGCAAACAAATATTTTTTTTTTCTTAAAAATCAATATTTGTTTTCTTTAAAAAGCTCAAACTTGTTTTAGCTCAAGAAAATGTTCGATCCCGGACGAGCCCCCAATTTCTGTTACGAGCCAGGCGTAACGAGAAAGAAATGAAAGTGAAACCAGCAACAAGTTTTAAATTATTAACAATATTTATTCCACACAAAAAAAAATAAGACAAGATTCAAAACAAAAGAATGTAAGTAGACAGTACCTTTCAAGTTTATGTCACAAAGTCCCTCTGAAATAATCCATGAGAATTTATAAAACAAATCCTTTGAATATCAGTTTCTGATCCCACAATTTAATGTTCCTGAATTCAGAATTTAAGTCCAGAATGAATAAAATACTAAAGTAATCCAGTATAGAATAATTTCCAGTGAAAGTATACAAAGATGCCCAGATGAAAATCTGTTCTCCTTATATAATATCAAAGAAGGTTCTAGAAAAAGAATTTTCTACAAGCATCTCTTATTATCCAGTTCCAATCAAGAAACTTCTAAATCTTCCATGACATTCCAAAAAGAACTCAGTCCAGAATCAAGGACGTAAACATCATGTTATTGTAAACATGTTGAACATTCCAGAAAGTTATTTTTGGAAACATTGTAAATAAAGCTATTTATGGAAACATAGTAAACATGTTGTTTAAAACAATTGAACACCCTGTTATATAACACTTCCCCTCTTCAGGGAAAAGAAAGATTTATGTAATAAAGCTTTCTTTTGCCATAAAATTATCATAAAATAAAATACTGATAAAGGCAATTATTATCTTGTATACAGCAAGTTACAGGAAACCACAGATCAAGACATCATGCTCTGGACAAGGCATCAGGAATAATATTATCTTTTCCCCTGATATGCCTGATGTCAAGATTGTATTCCTGTAACAACAGACTCCATCTGAGCAACCTCTGATTCTTGTTTTTCATCTTATGGATGAAAGTCAGTGGATTGTGATCACTGAAAACAACAATAGGTGAGGACGAAGAAGTCAGATAAACTTCAAAATGTTGAAGAGCAAGAATGAGAGACAAACATTCTTTCTCTACTGTAGAATAATTCTTTTGATGTTTGTTAATATATATATATATATATATATATATATATATATATATATATATATATATATATATATATATATATATATGAATTTTGAATATATATATAAATGAATTTTGAAAATCTTATCGCCGGGTCTGCGGATCATGTTCTACTGTTGCGAAACAAAAGTGAACAAATTTGGAAATAAAACTTTATACAAACATTTAAATGTTTGGCCTGAGCTCCTTACCACATAATCCTAAACTTGCTGTGTCTAAAACAATGATGATTGACTGTTAAACAGTATAAAACATGATCTGACGCCGCATTCTGTCTCCTGCATGGTTTGTTCCTTGTTAAAAAGGCAAGAACTCGACTTATTAAGTGGCTGCAACCTTTTCAAAATGACTATAGTCCTTTAAGCTTGATCATTATCATGCTGTTGCCGACATCAGCAAATGTGTGATGTTTCTTATTTAGATTTCTGGAAAGCAGATGGTGTTTTATTCACATTATTACTCTAACGCTTAGCACTCTGGGTAAAACTTTCAGCAGCCGACATATTGATGTTTTCTTATTTTTACCAGAAACGTTTCATGCAAATTGTCTCCAATGGAGGAAACGTCAAATCCTGTTTATTGGCGACAATTTGCATGAACTATTAAATCCCGTTTTCCGGGAAAAAAGAAACATCATCAATTTGCCGTCTGAGGAATTAGCCCAGAGGCTGAATTAGCTTAGAGGATGGTAGAGGTTTAAACGTCGTCAGCTGATCCGTACATTCAGCAGTTGATGGTTCAACGAGTTGATGACCTAACCATTGCCTCGCGCTGTCTTGCTTTGAGGTAAATGATTACACGGGAGAAAGCCGCCATCCAGTCTAGCTTCAAACAGTAACTTCCTTTTAAATGCGAGTCAAGATGGATTGCCTAGGGTATCGTAGGTCCATATTTATGTTGTGTGTCTGCTGGTGTCAGTTTCAAGATTGTTTTACTTTTGACTTATAGCACATATAAAAGTTGTCTGAAACAGAACTATATTCCAGTTTTCAACTAGGCAGCACATAATTGCAGAGACATAGTGCTTCAGAATCATTTTTACGTTTCAAGGAATGACAACCAGAAAGTAACTGAACATGGATATTGCTTAATTATTGTAAGAACTTGTCATTCAAACCTGACGGCTATTTTTCTTCAGGCTCTGATAATGCTTCAGTAAAACAATAGCTGTATATGTCATTTCATGCAAATACGAGCGAAACCTCACCGATAAAATATTTCGAAATGGAGATCCTTTGGAAAATACAAAATAGAAGTCCATTCCTGAGGAATAATGAATCATGATCAATATCCTTATTTTCTCATATAATGTATTGCCCAATAGTCCCAAAAGGTCCAGGAAATGAAAAAGTATCGGCACTGTCTTGAAATACGGGGAGCAGATTGGTCATTTCTTTCAAAAACATCACAAAATCTGAGTTTATTTTTCGAGCTCAAATATTATAGATGGTGGGTACCTTGTGTACGCAACTCCTCTGACTGTTGTAGGCGAATCTTTGTGATACTTTGCAGTTTTGTTTTTGTCATAGTCTGAGAATATGCATGTGCTTCTGTTATATTCCTGAAATTACTTTTTGTCACTTTTTCCGCGTTTTGAGCTTAGTCGTTTTCTACCGTTGAAATATTACGTGTGCATAGATTGTTGGTTCCTTGTGGACGCAACTCCTAATACAATTATGGACGGTTCTTTTTTGAAATTTTGCATGTGTTTTTGTCACGGTCTGCAGTTATGCATCTTTTGTGGTATATACCTTCAATTAATTTTTGTTATCTTTTTTCTGCGTTTTGAAATTAGAAAATATATTTTCGAACTCTAGTAGTGTAGATAGTGGGTACCTCGTGTACGCAACTTCTCTTACAGTTGTAGGCGGATTTTTGGAAGTTTTGCAGGTGTTTTTGTCATGGTCTGAAGATATGCATGTGTTTTTGTTAGCTCACCCGTCACGTAGTGACAAGGTGAGCTTTTGTGATCACATTTTGTCCATCGTCCGTCATGCGTACGTCCGTCCATGCGTCCGGACGTCCGTCCGTAAACAATTTCTTCAAACGACATCTCCTCCTAAACCACTGATTGGATTTTGACCAAACTTCACAGAAATAATTATTGGTTGGTCCTCTTTCAAATTTGTTGAAAACGGTCCGGCCCATTGCACATCTAGGTCACAGGAGCTACAATAGATTTTTTCACTGAAAACCTAAAAAATCTCCTTGTCTGAAACCAGGTCTTTAAATTTTGGTACGTAGCTTCATCTGGTGGATTTCTTCCAAAGGTGTTCAAATTATAACCCTTGGGCAAAAAAATGGCCCCGCGCCGGGGGTCACTTGTTTTACATAGACCCATATAGGGAAAATTTTGGAAATCTTCTTGTCTGAAAGCAGAAGACCCAGGCCTTTGATATTTGATACATAGCTTCACCTAGTGGACCTCTACCAAGATTGTTCAAGTTAATCCTTGGGGCCAGAAATGGCCCCGCCCTGAGGCTGACATGTTTTACATATATAGAGAAAACCTTTAAAAATCTTCTTATCTGAAACCAGAAGGCCCGGCTCTTTGATATATGTGGTACATAGCTTCACCTAGTGGACCTCTGTCAAGATTTTCAGATTATAGCCCTGGGGCCAAAAATGGCGCCGCCCTGGGGCCGACATGTTTTACATTTATATAGGAAAAATCTTCCAAAAAAATCTTCATGTCTGAAAGTGCAAGGCCTAGGCCTTTGATATTTGGTATGTGACATTGCCTAGAGGTCCTTTGACATGAGTGTTTAAATTATGCCCCTGGGGTGAAAAGAGGCCCCACCCACAGGGAGGGGGTGGTCACTTGTTTTACATAGAGCAAGAAACCATTGGCAATGATAAGGCTTTGGACTATCAAACTAATAGGGAGGATGAACCTGAAGAGTAGATGACCTTTAAGTCAAAGGTCAAGGTCACCGTATAAAAAAAGCTTATAATTCTTCAATGCTTATGGTCAGGACTCTCAAACTTAATTGAGATTCTGATCCTCACCAGTAGATGATCCTGAGGGCAAAGATTAAGGTCACCAGGACCTTTAGTACTAAAAAGCTCGATAATTTGGAAATGCTTGGGGATAGGACCCTCAAACTTAGAAGGAATGTTGGTCCTCACCAGTAGATGACACTGTGGGCAAAGGTCATGGTCAAGATCACCATGACCTTTAGTACTAAAAAGCTTATAATTTGGCAGTGCTTGAGGTTAGAACACTTAAACTTAAAGAGTTTACAGAAATAATCCTTGGTTGGTCCTCTTTCACGACACTGTGCCCCGGTGGTTTGATCTACTGACCGTTCTAAGGCGGTGGTCCCGGTCTTACTCCTTGTTGCTTTGTGGTTTATTCTACAAGGCGATTTGTTGTATGTCTGTCCGTGTGTCATTTTGTTCTTTTGTTTTTCAGTCCTTTTAGTAGTGCGATTACCACGCTTGGGGAAGAGAGAGCTAATCTTAGTGCTTTTGTACGTTTGTTCGGTTTGTGCTTGTTTGGATTTGTCGGTTTCCTCTTCCTCTTGGGGTCTGGGAAGGGCTGCGGTTTGTGATTGTGGCACTCCCTGGACTTTTCTCTTACCTTTTTTTAGATGGGATGTTGGTATTGATCAGTAGATGACTTTAATGGCAAAGGTCAAGGTCACAGTGACCTCTAGTACAAAACAAACTTATAACTCGGCAATGCTTGGGGCTAGGACCCTTAAACGTCGTAGTGAAGTTTCTTCTGACCAGAAGATGACCCTGAGGGCAAAGGTCATGGTCAAGGACACCATGACTTTTAGAACTACATCTCTATAAATGCTATGTATAACATGATTCAGGTGAGCGATTTAGGGCCATCATGGCCCTCTTGTTATATTCCTGATTTTATGTTTATCACTTTTTCGGCGTTTTGAACTAAGTCATATTTTTACAGTTCAAATATTATAAGTGTGCATAGGTAATTTGTACCCTGTTGACACATTCCCTCTAACAGTTGTGGATGGTTCTTTTTAAAACTTTGCAGATATTTTTGTCATAGTCTGAAGATATGCGTGTGCGTTTTTCATATTCCTGAATTTATGTTTAGTCACTTTTTCTCCGTTTTTACTAGTCATTTTTTACCTGAAATGTTATTAGTGTGCCTAGATAGTTGATACCTTGTGGGCAGAGCTTTTTGAAAACCTGCTGACTTTTTTTTTTTATGGTTATGTATGAAGATGTGGGTGTGTAGTTGGTATATTTCTGAAATTATTTTTGTCATTTTTTCTTGGTTTTTAACCTATTCATTTATTGAATTCAGATATAATTAGAGTATATATATAGTAGCAACCTTGTGGGCTTTACAGTTCAAATACTTACAAAAAACGGGAGACAAAAATTCTCTGTGGAATTGGTTTGTTTATTAATAAAATGTGCAAAGACAAACAAAAACTATTCTGGACCCATTACGAAAACACACCTATTCAAATATATTGAAAATTTTACAAACAAAAAAAAGGAAAATTTTCAGATAAAAAAAATCTGATATTTTTCATATTTCTGCTCAAAACATAGATTGAAGGTACTCGCTAGAACCACCTCGCCGAGGCGGTTCTAACGAGTACCCACAATCTATGTTTTTGAGCAGAAATAAGAAAAATAATGTATACCCCTGTAAACCCCAGTTTTACTGTATAAAAGTGGGGTTGAAGGGGGGTCAGAATTATATAGGCGTGTTTTCGTAATGACATGTGCAAACTTCCTGTACAGCATACCCAGATTGTATTGTGCATCAATACGGCCCGAATTTGCTCCTCTTGATAATACGTTTTGCAAGAGCTCTATATTAGCTGTATGAAAATGAAATTCAGATGCATATACAAAGCTATTTTGCTCGGCATGTGCATTGCTAGTACATCATTTGGGTATATTTGTGCCAAATATGCCGTTAGCGAGAGATGAATAATACGGGTCGTATGCTTTGGTAAGATGATTCAAAGAGAAATAACCCTTAAGGTAAAAAAAATAGCAACCGGTTACCGTCACAAAAGATACCGTATTTACTATAAATAATGAGACATCTCAATTCTTGATCATTTGTTTGTGTTGAGGTTTTACGGCCCAGTCAACCCAATGGGGTCATGTCGAGCGCGGTCAGTTTACCTAGCCACACGTTTACTTGGCAGGCTTAATCCTCTAAGCGGTTAACCAGTATTGTGCACATTCTTTCGCCAGAAACTGAGAACTGCCCTTCTTAAATCAGCGGAAGGGAGAGAATGACCGTAGATAATATTTCATGATTAATCTCCACGAAAGAATGTTGCCGACCTCGGCATGGGGTTGAACCCACGATCTTCTGGTCTCCAGTCGGACGGCGCATCCAACTGAGCCACCGAGGCCGGCAGTTTCTTTGTCATCCTTGTCTTAATCTTTGAACTGATTCATTTTACTACCTCATGAATGACTTATTGCCTTTCTAGTTGCTGTAAAAATGTATGTGGTTAGCATTCCTTCAGCATGACAGTTTGCATGACAGCATGACTTCTGAGACGGATTTGCTTTTATACATCAACATATTTCGAAATGGGCCGGTTACTGTTTTAGCTGTCTCTACTAGGAGTTGCTCGAAAGTGCAACGTGCGTAGAATGTCCTCGCGGGCGTATGACATTATGTCAAGAAAGAAAAGAGAATGACGTTAAATCTTATCATGTTAATGCAACCTTTACTTCTAGAACCATCGTCTGTTTATCTTGACATGATTGCAAGGACTTCATAAAAGCAGCTTCAAGTGAAATCGGAACTAAACGCAACAGCGAAGACCAGAATCTCTAGCACGTACATTCGCGCAATTTTAAAGACTTGATAGCGATATTAAACCTTAGCATTACGAAAACATGCCTTTATAATTTTACCCCACTTTTATATAATAAAACTAGGGTTAACAGGGGAATATATTATTTTTCTTTTTTCTGCTCAAAAACATAGACTGTGTGTAGTCGTAAGAACCGCCTGGCCAAGGCGGTTCTAACGAGTACCCACAATCTATGTTTTGAGCAGAAATATGAAAAAAATATCAGCTTTTTTTTATCTCAAAGTTTTTAGTTTTTAGAGGTGAAATTTTCTGTATATTTGAATGGGCGTGTTTTCGCATAGACTGGTACGGGTACAGACAAGCATGGAGAAAAATTATAGATACAACTCAGGTCAGCTGAATTCGGCATCTGGTCAGGATCTACATTGCTTGCCTCTTATCCAGTTGTTTTAGACAGAAAGTACACTTGTCTTATAAAAAATCTTAGGGCATTATGTTAAGGAATATTCAGGGTAAACACAGGATGCAAAGAAATCCCTATACTTGCAGTAGGTAGCGTAGAGAGCAAATTAGCATATTATTATTTCTTCTGTTTTTTTTTTTTTTTTTTTTTTTTTTTTTTTTTTTTTTTTTGTTTGTTTTTTTTTTTTTTTTTTTTTTTGTTGTTTTTTTTTTCACTGCCATTCGCTTTTTCGTCATTCAACCTATTTCTCGTTTTCCGTTCATCTACAACCTCTTGTGTGATTTTTCTTCCGTTCTCCGGGAGACAACACAAACCGACCAATAAGGACTGACATGCCTTTAAACAAGCACTAAAACGAACTGATCTGATTACGAAATTGCGCAGCAAGGTGATCTGTAATTTCGCTACTCACGTTGATATTAACTCTTTGCTTGTTGGGAAATTTTTTGCATGCTTTTTTGTTGTCTGTGGATTTTGTTTTTTAATTAACTTTTTCAAAAATAAACATCTTTCAGTAATACCATCAGAGTGTCAAACAGTTTGGATCCAGATCAGGCCCGACGTTTTGTCGGGCCTGATCTGGGTCCAAACTGTTTGCAAAGGTTATCAACAGACGGCAAAAGTCGCTACTAACGGAGAAAGGGTTAAACAGTTTTTTTGGTGTTGTTTTTTTGTGTACCGACTCATTTGCAGATGCAATGATTAGAATATGATATTACCGGAACAGATCTTGCTTCTCATCATTGAACTGGCACATTTTTTCATAGACTTCCACTTTGATTTATGTTGTATGCACATGTTTGGAACCTTATCAGGTCTGCTAGAAATAGTTAATTTAATAAAGTAAAACAACATTTGTGTTGAAACACGAGAAAATGTTTCTTCGGGGTTTATTTGGAAATGAAGGTCCAGATAAGCCTTCGCTGACATAATTAACCCAATGTAGGCTGAATAGACTCTCCCACAATATATATTGGATGAGTCCAATTTCCATTTTAGGTTCGTCCGGTTATGAGATTTACATTTTCCTAGAGTAAAATGGATAAGCTATTTGCAAACAGTGGAGACCCTGATCAGACGCCGCAGAACGCGGCGTCTGATCTGGATCTGCACTGTTTGTCAATTACCCTTTTACGGGTCTCCCGACTACAATTGGTTAATAGATATTGCGGGCCAACATAACACTCATCACTCAGCGCGGATACGCAGTCTGATCTAGATCGTCTCTGTGTTACACATATCGTAATCTATTCTCATACTGTGTTACACATGTTGGAACATGCCAGTAGTCCAAAGGCACCAGTAGCAGAAGTCCAAAAGCGAAAACTCGCATACTGGACAGTTGGATCAGTCTTCGCTGTTCACTCTGTCTATTCTATAGAATAACCCCATTTATATTTTACTCGAACAATGCAAACCTAGTCAGACATAGCATAAACGCAAGGTATCTGAGTCTTCACTGTGCTTGCACTTTTACTCATTGACAGTTTTTCCACGATTGACAGCTGCTAAATATTGAATTACAGCGCAATTACCTGTGTGGTCCTTTCAATAAAGATAACATTTCCGCATTATACCCTGAGTATTCAGTCCCTTTATCTCCTTACCATGCTTTTCCTATGATTGGAAAAAAAGTCAGTGCTGATCTGACTAAAATGCTGGATAAGTGGCAAACAGTGTAGGCCCTGATCAGACGCCGCGTTCTGCGGCGTCTGATCAGGGTCTACACTGTTTGCTCAGGTCAGTCTGTCCAAATTATTAGAGTAAATACAGAATTCACAGTAAGATTGATGGTGTAGTGTGTCAGGCTTTGAAGTCTGCAATTCTGTTACCTTGGGATTTTACTCTCTATATTAAATAATGCACAGACTTTTTTTTGGCGAACAACTCGATTACCAATTTCGTTCAAATTATGAGTTGCATTAAAATTATATACGCAACAACGTCAGGAAACGTATCTTCGGATATGGGCGCCCAGCGAATATCAGAATTTTCGCTGAGCGCGTTTTAAATAGTCAGGAATGCAAAGTTTCTTCATGCGGACAATGAAGACGCTGATCAGTCTGCGCGGATGCGCAGGCTGATCAGAGTCTTCTTTTGGGCGCACATGTCAGAAAATACGTTTTCTCATGCAAAAGCTCATATTTATATGAGCTTCACTATTAAAATAAAAAAAATGTGCCTTCGGAGTATACATGAACAGCGAAGGCCCAACTCAGCTCAGAGCCTGATCAGGGTTTCGCTGTCTGCTTACCGATCACTGCGTACTGTAAAATGTATCGAATATATAGTAAGTACCCCTATCAGATTCGGCGGCTTCGATGACTGCTCTGGTTCTTTACTATTTTCATATATATCATAGATTTCAATGCCGTATTTACCCAAAATATTCAGAGAGACAAGCCTGGGCAAACAGTGTAGACCTGGATTGGACGCCACAAAACGCGGCGTCCGATCATGATCAACACTGAATACCAACAATATCTAAGAATCATTAATAGGTACATGAAAATGAAATAGACGGACAGATATGGTTAGGAGTTTAACTCATTGTAGTCTGGAGATCCCTAAAGGGTGATTGGCAAACAGTGCAGACCAAGATCAGACAGACGCCGAAGAACGTGGCGTTTGATCAGGGTTTCCACTGTTAGCAAATAGCTTATCCATTTTTCTCTAGGAATATGTAAATCTCATAACCGGACGAACCTAAAATTGAAATTGGACTCTTCCAGTATAACCAGGAATATCTAAATCGCATACATGTAGCCTGGTATACCTCTATTCAAAATTGGACTATTCCCATATATAGTGTGGGGGGAGTCTATTCAGTCTAAAATGGGTTAAGAGTCCGAATACTTTGGGTAAATATGATAAATGGAATTGAAGCCAAGTAGATGGACGTTCAGGTAGACACAGTATATAGACTGCGAATTTCCTGACAAGATCAGGGTGGTCGTGTATTTTTTCTTGGCATAACCGGCTGATGTTTGCATTTAGCTTTCATGAATGGCTTTAGAGTTTTTAGGTTCAACCAGCAAACGGCAACACACTGATATTTGAGCTCGTTTTGTTTAAGAAACTAAGAAATGTATTTGTAGAATAAAATATAAAGTTTTATTGTTTTGGAATAAGGCAAATTAGTTTTAAATGTTATCTGCTGATATTTAAAACAAAAGCTGAAGACTCAGCAATAGGTTTTAAACGATTTACACTCTGGATAAAAGTTTCAGCAGTCGAGCGGTTCATATGTTAAGCACTGAGCGTCGACGCCACGACGTTCTTGTTATGTTTGGTGACAATATTTATGACGTCAGAAACGCGCATTGACGTGTAAACAATAAAATAAAAAGAAAATTTACTCTTTTTCAGTGAACACCTAAAACATTTTCATCTCGCGTAATGATAACATTTACATTTTCACTCGTGCTTCGCACTCGTGAAAATACTGATGTTTTCATTATACTCGATGAAAATGTTTTTGGTATTCACAGCAAAAGAGTAAATATCCTCTATTTATTTTCCCAGAAAACAGCTTTTGACATTTCACGCAAATTGTCTCCATTGGAGACAATATGCATGAAATGTCAAATCATGTTTCCTTGGAAATATAAGAACAATATCATCAATATGTCGTCTGCTGACTAGCCCAGAGAATGGAAAATGTTAATTTAATATTAAGTTCTTTTATCAAAAACAATTGTCAACAACAGTAAAAGGTAATTAGTAATAAGACACATGACAATTTCATTGTGTTATGGAGGCTGTTTCTTGTACTTAGAAATACAGTCGACTCTCGTTATCTCGAATTCAAAGGGACGGTCTAAAATATTTCGAGATATCCGTACTTCGACATATCAGATTTGCAGAATTGAGGAAAAAAGATACATCAAACAACCACATTTCATAAATGAATATGTAATTTGACTCCTGAAAATAGAGATATACTGAACATATTGTGGAAAAGAGGAGGTCCTCTTTTCCACAATATGTTCAGTATATCTCTATTTTCAGGAGATTTTGACACATAAACAGGTAGAGAAATGGAATTGTTTCAGTTTTAGGACAAGTAAGGTACAGAGTTAAGGTGTCCCAATATCTAGGATAAATTCGATATGTTTAGCGAATGTGCGGATAATGAAACTCAGATCATCCTGTCAACAATCAGAGCATGGCCTTATATCGTTCGTCTGTCATTACTGACAATGACCAATCCTAATCAGCTGTGTGATGTGTTATTATTTGTGTGTTCTAAGCTGGCTGATGAGACCAATCTTAGCTCTAAGCTGCCTGTTGCAGATAGAACAAGAGAGGTCTGAGGAAGAAAGCTCTGTTGGTGATGCCTTAGCTCTGGCTTTCCGCTGTGCACGTTTCTGCTCGGCTTCGCTGATTCTTTTTGCTTCGTATTCACCAGCTCCCCTTTTTATGAGGCCTCGCCACATTCTACGATCTTGTGCAATCTGTTCCCATAACTCTGTTGGTATGTTGAAGTCTTTAAGGGAGGCTTTGAGGGTGTCCTTGTATCGCTTCTTCTGACCACCATTGGAGCGTTTTCCTACTTGAAGTTCTGCATAGAGGATTTTCTTTGGCAAACGTTCATCAGGCATTCTGGTAACATGGCCTGTCCATCTTTACTGTGCCAATTTCAGAAGAGTATGTACACTCTGCATCCCTGCCCTTTTCAGGACTTCTGTGTCTGGAATCCTGTCTTGCCAGGCCTTAGTTGTTCGCTAGAAGAAACTTTCGACAATATATATGGGCCATGTCAAACGAAAAAGTTCCTTCGAACATGCACAAAATGCACAGATTTAGATCATCCTGTACATGCGCAGAGTATCATTCGGGTCTTTGGTCTCCATTCATACATTCTGTAGTGTACAGTGATTCTGTTAGCGGACAGTGAAGGCCCTGATCAGACTGCGCGCATGCCAAAAGAGGTTTTCACGTGGCACAACCCTTATAATATCGAATAACAGCTAAGGCCTTGGCCGAAACTAGCTAGATGCACAGACTTTCATCTATGTGGATGCACAGCCCTCGCTAAGAATATCTGGCCTGAAAGAGGCAGTTTATGGCGCCATTAACTATTTGTGTATTGTAGTATATCATCTTGACTATTCCAAAGCAGTATATAATCTAGCCGTCACAAATAAGATATTCTTCAGTTTACCTTTACGCACGAAAAGACCCCTTACGCAATTTTAGGACAACGTAGGCCCTGATCAGCCTGCGCTTATGCGCAGGCTGATCTGGGCCTTCGTTGTCCGTTTGCAGAATCAATGGATACTGTAGTATATGTCGACGAACAGAGAATGTCCAGATCAGACTGCTCGGATGCGCATGCTCAGCTGGACCATCGCTGGTCGCATATGACGTAAGAGTCTCTTTCCCATGTTTCATCATATGATTTATAATCCGCTCAGACAGATTATGTTTAGTATTGTAATTGTCATGATTAAGAATAAAATTTATTCCGTTATATTCGGTACACTGGTAGATTTTCTGTCATTTTTACATAAGGGAGATTCGGTTTGCTTTCTTGATCACCAAACTGTCAATGGTTGCGTTCAGTTAAGCGAGACGTTCTCGGTTACTTGTAAACTATTGCAAACCCTGTTCAGTTTTGTCAGTTTTCAGTGGACGGTAGCGAATATCCGCAAACTTTTCTCAAGGAACATACAATATGGCGGCTTATGAGAATTTTTTGTCTGCTTGTTCGGAAATGTTTACTGGGTTGATATTATAAATTTTATTATTAATAAAATTAATAATTATATCAAGTCTTGTCAACCAGAATAACGGCTGATCTGTAATTGGAGGTCGCATAAGACGGGGTAACAACAACTGTTCAAAAGATGCAAAATAGTTTTGGAAAAATTCTTGCGAGTGGTTTGAACGCAGCCCTGATATAATGCGAGCAAGTTCACAAGGGTTCAGAAGCCTCTATTAAGGTTAGACTAAGGTTAGACTACTATTCAGATGGGAAGGCGAAAGCCATTTTGACAGAGTTGCCTCAGTTGAAAGTGTATGCTTTCTTCTTACCGCTTAGCACTCTGGGTAAAACAACGTTTTGTATTTTTTCTTCTGTTAGTTTCTTCCAGAAAATAGGCTTTGACATTTCATGCAAAATTTTCCGTTGGAGACAATTCGCATGAAATGTCAAAGCCTATTTGCTGGGAAAAAAAAAAGAAAACTATGATCAATTTGTCGTGTGCTGACTACTCCAATGGATTGGTAACGGTTAAGTACTCATTAAAACCAATAGCTTTCTGATTGCAACAATTATTTCTTCCATTTCACAGAAATAAATTAAATTAAGGAATATCCGAATCGTGTTTGCATTTCAAATACACACAAGATTTAAAAAAAAAAATAAAACGTATTACTGCCCCAATACAGAAGGCAACGTAAAACAGAATATGTTGATTAAAACAATTTTATAACTACGTTGTGCAGTCGATGGCACGCCATCGCAAAATCCTCATGCTTTCGTGACTTTTTTTTTACCCCACCCGAAGGTCCTATGGGGCAGAGTGAAATACAATGCTGCTCTCGCACACTCTTACCACGTGCGGAAGCCATGTGACAAGTATATTAAAATCCGCCCAGTGGTTTAGGAGGAGATAGCGTGACGGACGGACAGATGAACGGAGGCGTTTCAGATATCCCAGTCGCTAAAGCTGGGGATAATAATTTTACGATATGATTCAATAGACTCACTGGCATCAACAGAAGCATTTTTCGCCGGATCGAATAGCACGCATCAATAAAATTAGCCCAAATATGAGTCAAAGAATAGATGCCCAGGATCAGCCTGCATCTCCTGCATAGTATGATTCTTTGCTTGTTAATATAATGAACAGTACATACAGTGAATTGTAAGCCGACAAAGCAAAACTAAATATATTTATTTTTTAATCTGTCAGAATATCCCAGTCGTGGATACGACTGATTATAAACGGGTTGTTATTAGACATACATGTTATGGACAGACTGCATACTTAGTTTTCAACCCAGTCACGGTTGATAGCTGTGCTTTCCTCTTTTATTGCACGACAGTGGATCGAGTCTCAGACACTGTTGCCGGTGACGAACTGAACTTTTCATTAGATGTTTGATGCCTGGGCCCAGTTGTTCAAAAGTAATAATGTCGTTAATTAATGTATCGTCAAAACTGAGATCATTAAATATGGCATATATGCTAATATTTTTTCTGAAAAAAATATGAGTAGCTTTTGCATTTACAAAAGCTACTCAAACTTTTCATCAGAATACCTATGAATCAGATATTGTACTTACTAGATCAGTTAATAATTTGACCACTAGCGAACTCGTTAAGCTAACGATGCTTTGAACAACTGGGCCCTGGTATTATGTCATAGTTCGAGCACCCTGTGGTTCAACTGGTGGTTGTCTTTACCTCTGCTTGTCAGCCTCTGAGAGGTTTGCTACACGCCAACATCCTTGTTTTAGCAAAAGTAATTTAATTTGATTTACATTTTTTTCTATGCTATTTCACTGATTGAGTAAGGGCGGCTTATGCTAGCCGAACAGATGTATTTGTATTTTAAAACATTTCATCCTAGGTAAAGATCCATTGTCACTAAAATCAGCCTCCTCCTCCCCCACCCCCTCACACACACACCCGATACTTAAAATTTACTACTTGCCGTTCTGAGGCGGTGGTTCTGACGTTGTTCGTTCTTCGTGAGGCATAATGGATGCTCTCTTAGAACTTGTTTTAAGCATTTCCTTCCTGAGTTTATAAAATGGACATTTCCATTACTGAATTCGGATATGCCTATTGTTGCACATAGGGATGTAAGTCAAAAATCAAAATAGAATGGCAAACAGTGTAGGTCCTGATGAGACGGCTCATGCCGTCTCATCAGGACCTACTCTGTTTGCACAGGTATCTGGTTTGTACGGCTGAAGGGTAAATGTATTGTTATGTTTGGTGGTTCCTGCTTAGCACTGTGCCAACCTCGTCGGGAAGGAAGCTGGTTGCTTTGCGTTTCGTTGCTTTGTAACACGTTCTGTCTGCCTTAGTTTGTTTACTCCTTCTCTTGGTATCACTGAGAGGCTGAAGGGGCGGATCAAAGAGGATTTCTGAGGGCTTTGAATTAATATTACCGTACTTACTATACGTATTCGGACAAACAGGCCTGAGCAAACATTGTAGACCCACATCAAACGCCACAGAATGCGGCGTCTGATCAGGGTCTACACTGTGTGCCACTCACCCAGCAATTTTACACATTCACAGGTAATTTGCCTGGTGTTATTTTGTTCTTGCAATGTTTTTTCAGTCTTTTGAACATTGCAATTCATTCGCTTGGGGGAGAGAGGTAGCTAATCTTAGTGCTTTTCGTGCGTTTGTTCGTTTTTTTGTTTGGTTTTGCCTGTTTCCTCTTCCTCTTGGTGTCTGTGAAGGGCTGCGGCTTGTGAATGTGGCACTCCCTGGACTTTTCTCTTACCTTTTTTGGACTTTTTGAATAGAAGTACAGTCGAACCTCAATAGCTCGAACACCGATGGCTCGTTTACCATGGCTAATTCGAACTTATGTTTGAGTCCCTACGAAATTCTTCCGCTAGCTCATGAAAACAAATATTAAGGGAAATTTTCTTATTTTATCATGAAATTGTATGTTGTGTGTACTCATTAGAATCGCCTCATGGAGGCCATTCTAATGAGTACACCCAACATACAATTATTGTGAAGGAAATAAACAAACTCCCTAAATTATCGCTGTTTGCTTCCTGATCTGGCACCATGATTAACCCTCAGTGGCTCGAACTACCCCTGTCTCGAATAATGTTCTATGGTCCCAAAGATGTTCAAGCCATTGAAGTTCGACTGTATAAGGAAAAGTGTTCCAAAGTTATCAAATTTATCCTAAATTACCCATGAAAATTAAATCTTGAATCAAAGGGGTGTTAGACTGACCCCCGATTCCTTTCTGAATCCGCCCTGGACTGTGTTCTGTAATTGTGACACCTCCTAGACATCTTCTTTACTATTTTGTTCCTATTTTTTTTTAACCCAAAATGGGACCCAGGAAACGACTAAAGACAGGGAAACGACTGTACAGCGTCTACACTGTTTGCTTCAAACATAAGAATTTCTGTTAAATAACAAAAATAAGCTAAAACGGGCTTCCTGAAAATTACAATGGGCCCATGAAAAGCGAGGGGTGGAAGAGCTTACTGGTTATTTTGAGTTTCTCCATCTTTTTTGATTCTGTCAAGTTTTAGAATTCGCCCTGTATCATATTATAGTATGTGAGCATCGCCATTAGACAATGCGTTTTCTGGGCTTATGCGGACAGTAAAGATACAGATCAACCAGCAAAACCGCTCAGTCTGATAAGGATATAGCATTCAGTGCTATAAGCGGACAGCAAAGACCAAGATCAGACTGCGCATGCGCAGTCTGATCTTGGCCTTCGCTGCCCGCATATGCAACGAAGATATCTTTGCCATCGGTGGGCGGACCACTTAGTTTATAAGTAATGCCTACAACGAGTAAGGAAACACACCACATCGAAATTGCTTGTGCTTTAGGCATTTCCGTTACACTGCAAAGTAAAGGGTTCATAAAGTGATATTCATTGCAAAAGTTTGCGAATGTGTGTAGAAGTACTTATATGCATTCATTGTAACCTGTGTGCTGATCTCTGACAAATATTAGAGAAGAAAAGTATTCGGGTATATTTACTATACTGTGTGGCCTAAGTTTTAAGGGTACATGAGAAAATTGTTAAACAATTGTGTGTCAGATGTCAGTGTGATTTTTATATTGTCATACTGATCGATGACCTACATTAAAAACTTGATGGGGGCATGTCCAAAAGTACTGTATGGCGTAGGTTGGCATTTCGACTTGACAAAACAGTTCGTTACGAATGTCATTATATAATGGGCATTCAAGTAATGTATGTTCCTCGTATTCAACTTCAGTTTCGCAATAAAGACAGTTTCTTTTATAAGAAGGAATCATTTCATTACGTCCTGTTTCTGTTCGAATGGGTGCAACCACACGCCAAGTTTTGTTGAGAGGCTTTCTCTTGTCCCTGACATAATATGCTTCATAATCACCACCGTACAATCTGGTGTGCCTCAGGGCTCAATATTAGGCCCGACCTTATTTCTCATTTTTATCAACGATCTTCCGCTTCATATCAAAAAGTGCTCCTCTGATTTGTATGCAGATGACACGACGATTCACACGCATGGTAATGACATAGATGCTATTGAAGAAGATCTGCAAGGAGAATTCGGTAACACAAAAACATGGGGAAAGATAAACAAAATGAATGTTCACATGACCAAAACAACTTGTATGCTAGTTGGCGCTAGAAAACGCTTGAACGACTCTCGACCTCTAAATATTATTGTTGACGATGTCAATATTCAATCTGTTAGTAAACAGAAACTCCTTGGTGTTTATATCGATGAACACCTTTCTTGGTCTGCCCATATAGACCACTTATGCTCCCTTATCTCATCTAAAATATCTCTATTACGCCAGTTAACAACGTATGTACCGACACATATTCAAAAAGTTTACTATCAGGGGTATATTCTTCCTTATATTGATTATGGCTCTGTTACCTGGGGGTCAGCCTCTGTAACTAATATTGAACGCATATCCAAGCTGCAAAAACGCGCTGCTCGAATCATCCTGCGAGCAAATTACGATACCCCATCAGTAGATATGTTCAGTCAGCTGGGATGGCTGTCAATTCCGGACAGACTTAAATATAATAAGGCTGTCTTGACATACCGAGCAATAAATAATTTATCCCCTGAATATATAACACAACTTCTAAAACCAGTATCCGAGGTACACACTCTTAACCTCAGGTCATCAGAAAATGGCTCACTTTATGTGCCGAAAGCACGGACAGCACTTTTTGATGGCTCTTTTTCGTGTTCCGCACCAAGACTATGGAATGCTCTACCTCAAACAGTAAAAACATCGGGGTCACTCTCTACCTTTAAGCAGTCTCTTAAAGCAACATTTTAACCCTTATAAAATGTCTTTAACTATGATTTTAAATGATATACCATGTGTAAAATTATCGCTGAAACCGTTATTGTAACTGAATTGAGAGCTTTTATGACCTAGCATAATTGTTTTAGATATTGGTTTTATGCGCTCGTCAAACCTTAAAGCACTTACAAAAACTGTGATAACATACAGATTTGTCTTTGATATAATTCAGTGCCATGTTTGGTTTTAAATCACTTGCACATACCTGTTAGCACTTTTATTTGATAAAAACTTTATACAAGCATTCACTTCGCTACAAGCTACTTTTATCCCATGAATTTCTTAGCTGTTAGTTAAGTCTTGTTGTATATATGTATATAAATTTTAGTTAGAGGACCACAAGGTAGAATAGTTATTTATAGCTAATTGTGTCATCCTCTTTAAACATTATTTAAATAAATAAATAAATAAAAAATCATCACGAAAACACGCATATATAATTTTGACCCCCTTAAACCCCACTTTTATATAGTAAAACTGGGGTTTACAGGGGTATTCATTATTTTTCTCAAAAACATAGATTTCTCATAGGGGTATTCATTATTTTTCTCAAAAACATAGATTGTGGGTACTCGTTAGAACCGCCTCGTTGAGGCGGTTCTAACGAGTACCCATAATCTATGTTTTTGAGCAGTAATTGGAAAAAATGCCAGAATTTTTTATCTGAAAATTTTCATTTTTTGGTGGTAAAATTTACAGTATATTTGAAAAGGCGTGTTTTCGTAATGGTGATCTTTTGTTTCTTGGTGACTTTTAAATAACTTAAAGGTACGAGGGATGTTCGAAATGAATTGCTTATTTCTATCTGGAGACTCCAAATTTCAAGTTAGCCCAAAAGTACTCATTTCATGCCCTCGAAGTACTCCCCGTGGCTAGAAATGCAAAGTTTCAGCCGATGTATCAACTTCTTGAAGGCGTCACGGTACGCTGATTTGGGCACAGTAATAAGGTACTGATGAATGGCAGATACAAGTGCCTGTCGGGACTGGTATTTCCGCCCAGCAAGGAATGCTTTCAATTTCGGAAACAAAAAGAAATCACATGGGGCAAGGTCTGGGGAATACGGGGGGTGAGGCAAAACAGTTACTTTTTCTTTCTTCAAAAATGCGTAACTATTGCGGAGGTATGAGCTGGGGCATTGTCATGTAGAAGACGGACATGTTTAAAACCAGTGGCAGGGCGTCGTTTCTGATAATACTTTTTCAGTTTCTTCAGTACTACGTCTTTGTACTACTTTCCGGTGATGCTTTTGTCCTTTTTCACTGGCACTTTTATTGCGACTCTTTCACCAGAGAAGAAGATTGCATACAAAACCTTCTTTGTACTCAAAGAACGTTTGTCAATTATTGGGCGTTTGCTGTGTTTAGTGGCCCAGATCTTATTGCTAACCTTTCTGACGGGCTCAAAATAATGGACCCAGGTTTCATCACCGGTGACGACATTGGCAAACTGCGTTTTGTCATATTTTGGAAACATTTGAAGCAGCTTTTTGGCCACTTTAACCCGTTGCCTCTTTTGCTCGTCAGTCAACAAATGTGGCACCCATCTAGCAGAAATCTTTCTGACTTTCAAATGCTTCTTCAAAATAAGGTGAACCGATGATAGTGATATGCCTACCTTTCGTGCAATATCACGAGCTGTGAATCTGGCATCTCCTTCAATGATTTCCTTTATTTTGGAAACGATTTCTTTACGAGATGCAGATTTTGGCCTACCTGATTTCGGTGCATTTTTGATGGACTCTACACCAGACTCAAATTTCTTTTTCCACCGCCGAACTGTGTCATAAGACACACAAGAAGGTCCAAAAGCAGTAGAAATTTCAGTCATCAGCTTCTTCAAAGAACAACCAAGTTTTGAGCGAGCTTTGATGTAAGCTCGTATTTCATTTTTTTTTTTTTTTTTGTCGACGCTTCTACCAACCATTTTTACTACAGTGGTCAATGACTGCGTGTATTCAAATGGCAAGTTTTATGTCTTACACTTAGTCTAACATGTACATTTATATACCATTGTGTAGATATTGAATAGCCCTATACAGGTATGTATTGGTTTTTATCGTGCCCCACGTGGATATCGAGCTAGAGGACAATAAGCAATTCATTTCGAACATCCCTCGTACGTTGTTTGTTTCCTCCGTTGTTTTTTTTTTTTTTTTTTTTTTTTTTTGTGGATATACTCACATTACTATCCGCCTTATTTTTCCAGGCAGCTTTATCCTGGATAACGTATCCTGCAAACAATCAATAATAGATGTTAACGATTGATTTCAGTGAATGTCTGTTATTACTATTTGTTTATTCTTTGTTTCGATTGTGAATTTATGACGTACTCTCTTCAGTATTAGTTTTGCGATCTCTGCGACACAGCCTTAGGCAACTTGAAATGAAATAAAAATGGTATGATTTACTCCATCTCTCGGGTTCCTGTTATGATTACCGAAGCAAGAAATAAGAGATGTTGGAATTAGTATCCTACATTGTCACCGATTCATTTGCACCGGTTTATCACCTTTTAATAAGCGAAACCATTACGAAAACACGCCTATTCAAATATAATGAAAATTTTATCACCAAAAAATAAAAATTTTCAGAGAAAAATACTGATATTTTCGTATTTCTGCTCAAAAACATAGATTGTGGGTACTATCTATGTTTTTGAGCAGAAATAAGAAAAATAATATATACCCCTGTAAACCCCAGTTTTACTATATAAAAGTGGGGTTTAAGTGGGTCAAATAATATAGGCATGTTTTCGTGATGAATAATTACATACCAATTTGGATGCTTACAAGATAGGCCTCTTCAAGACATTAAGTGCATACGAGTATAAATTATTATTGGAAAAATATGTGTTCGCAACCTTAATAAACACACATACACACACACACTCACACACACTCACACACACACGCAGGGGACAGTTTTCATGAAACGTGAAATCATATTTCTGTGAAACAATAACATAATCGATTTATTATTTGCTGAATTTGCCCAGGGGGTGGTACGTGTAAAGGTTAATATGCCACTGCCAATATTGAATGTTTAAGAATGTCAGTCCCACTAACATCCAGTGTTCCTCGGTCCGTTCCTATTCTTTTCTGTTTGCCAAGTCGTCTTTACGTCATTACTCATACTGAAACCTTAAACACTTTGCATGCTGGGTAAAAATTTTAACAGACATTTTGAAATATTTGTAATTGGATTTGGCACTTCATGCAAATTGTCTTCTCAGGAGACAAATTGCATGAAGTGTCAGATTCATCAATTTGCCGTCTGCTGAATTTGCCCATAGCATACATTTGTAGTAGGTGTTAAGAATGCAGACCTGGCGCTGCGGAGAACCAAACCAGCGGTTAATCATGGATGAGTCGTATGGTCTGTGATCATTGTTTCTTGACTCATTATTAAAAGAACACGTGACGAAGATGAACATTAATAAATATCAAGGAGATAAAAATGATCATAGAAACCCAAAGGAAGCATGATATCTTAATTATCGACAAAGGAATAATAGTTCACTTGAACTAGTTTGTCATTTTATATTCTGTTTTATATTCATTTTTATAACATGTGACCTTTTGAAGTATTGGAATTCAAAGGAAAAACAATGTCTTCAGAATAATTATAGATTTTTATTGGTACATTTGCTCTATATATATTTGAATAGGTAATTTTTATGCGCTTTATTTCATATGACATCAAATTCCAAAACAAAATTAAAACCGTGTCTTAACTGTGTGTACGGGAAGTTAACTGTACGTCGTTTTTTTTTTTTTTTTTTTTTTTTTTTCAAACGTTTCGGTTTGTCTTTTCTCCTAATAAAATAATTATATCCATACTCGATTTCATCCAGGGCACAGCATTTCCGAACAGATTGCATGTGCGCGCAGCGAAGACTCAAATCAGCCTGCGCATCCGCGCGGTCTGATCACAGCCTACACAGGGCACTCTGTGGGTAGCAAATGATCTAAAGCGTCTTCAGGCGGACAGTGAATACTCTGATCGGACTGCGTCAGCGCTGAGCACACAGGTAATATTGTAGGAAGTGCTATGTAATGGCTTATTTAGCATTACGAAAACACGCCTATTCAAATATATAGAAAATTTCACCTCCAAAAACTAAAAATTTTCAGATAAAAAAAACTCTGATATTTTTCATATTTCTGCTCAAAACGTAGAGTGTGGGTACTCGTTAGAACCGCCTCGGCGAGGCGGTTCTAACGAGTACCCACAATCTATGTTTTGAGCAGAAATAAGAAAAATAATGTATACCCCTGTAAACCCCAGTTTTACTATATAAAAGTGGGGTTTAAGGGGGTGAAAGTTGTATAGGCATGTTTTTGTGATGATATGCTAGATGTACATATTTCTGAATTTGTATTCTTCACCTGCACTAAAAATCGAAAGAAACAATGTGTGTGTGTGTGCGTGCGTGCGTGCGTGTGTATGCGTGTTAAGGGTGCGAATACATATATAACGCATATTACCTACGATAGACGTCTTCAGAATTTGTCAGTGTGAGTTCTTTTTAGATCAGATAGATAAAATTTGGACAAGTACTAAACTGAGTTACTTTTTTACTGTGAAGATGATTTTTTTTTTCTAAAATTCAGCGATTCTGTAAGAGACATTAAATTGTTCTGATATGTTGTTAAAGCCAACTATACTGAAAGGAAAAAGAAACGCAGGGTAGAGTTTTTTCCTTCTTGTTTTAACCATTTTTTACGGTGTTTACTATAGCCATACACTTTTACAGATTGTCCTGTGAATGTGAACCGCGGGTATACGAGTCTTTGGTCGATGTGCTATCTACCCAGTGTGTGAAATCATTCAACCGTGCACTACACAGTGCATTGCACGGACAATACGGAAAGCCAAAATTTCGTGCAAAACAAGCATGTTAAACCTTCAGCACAAGATTTCCTCACACCATTTGGTACACTTCAACAATACACAACGCTCTTCGATTCTTTTACCGATTTTTCTTTTCATTTTTACGCTACTTTGAACTTTTTTTCAATCATGGTACGATTGACTGATGTTCAGAGGGGTAGGGCAATTGCGTTGCTGATGCAGGGTCAGAGGCAACAGCAAGTTGCCAATCATTTTGGGGTTAACGTCTCAACAATTGAACGTCTTGTTAGACGTTTAAGGGAGACAGGGCATTTAGCAGACCGACCGCGGTCTGAGCGTCCACGCGTGACGTCGCGACGTCAAGACAGGACAATCCGTCTGGCACATTTGCGGAATCGTCATCTCTGCCCTTAATACAGTAGGTACGCATAATCGACAAATATCTCCGAAGACTGTTGGAAGTCGATTGCATGAGATTGGTCTTCGAGCTCGTCGTCCATACGTTGGTCTGCCTCTGACCCAGGCACGTAGGTTGCGTCGTATGGCGTGGTTGACGGCGCATGCGCCCAGGCTATTTCCGATGAGGCAGTGGAGACGAGTTATTTTTACGGACGAGTCTAGGTTCACTCTCTATGGCGCAGATGTTCGACATCGTGTGTACCGACGTCGCGGAGAACGCTTTGCCGACGCCTGTGTTGTCGAACGGGATCGGTTTGGGGGTGGCTCCGTTATGGTCTGGGGAGGCATTGCTCACGGGATAAAATCACAGTTGATTATTGTTGCGGGCAATATGACCGCAGTAATGTATAGGGATGAGATCTTGCGTCCAGTTGCAGTCCCGCTTGTGCAACAACGTAATCTGATTCTGCAGCAGGACAATGCCCGACCACATGCTGCCCGAGTTTGTCAGGATTTCCTGGCAAACAATAACATCGCACCACTAGCATGGCCACCGTAAGTCCAGATTTGACCCCAATAGAGCACATGTGGGATGAGCTGGACAGAAGGGTTAGGAAGCGCCGAAATCCACACCTTCCCCCCCCCCCCCCCACCCCTCGCAACTCTCGCACAACTAAGGAATGCGTTGATCGATGAATGGAATAACATCCCGATGCGAACTGTCAATGCTTTGGTTAACTCTATCTAAAGGAGAATTAGGGCAGCAACGGCAGCAAGAGGGGGGCACACCCGATATTGATTTTCAGTTTGATTTTGATTTCAAGATTTGGGGGGTAGCTACCAATGAACTTCAATAACTCGAGACTTGTTGATCACAAACCAATGAAATTTGGAACTTTTGTTCCATACATGTACCGTTTTGTAATCATAGTAAAATATTTAACAATCTTTTTCAAACTTGAATGAAATTTAGGAATAAAATTTACCCTGCGTTTCTTTTTCCTTTCAGTATACAATTCATTTTATTGAATTTAATGCCAGAAATCTGGTTCTGAGAACCAAGACCACCTGCAAACTTTTTTCAGTTTTCTTACCATGACACAAAGAGGTTTATTCTATTCACTGGTTTTAAAAATATGAATATTTTAATTTTTTGCTATTGTGAAAATGGCATGGGATGCAAATGATGCAGAATTCGATACGGTAGGAAGATTGGAGGCAAATCTTCCATAAGTTCCCATTGTTAAGATTTTCTAAAATTTCACACTATTCTCGTGAAGCATCAGTATTTAAAAATCAGCAATGAAAGGAGAAAAATATGTTCTTTGATAAAAATTCCGAAAGTCACTTTCCTACAGAAATTTTTGGCCGTAAGTTTAAAAGTAGTATAAATATTTCAAATCATTGAAAAGACAAATGAGACAGAGCATGACAAAACCAACAAAATGGCATGTTTGCCCAGCGAAGACTCAGATCCGCCTTTGCATCCGCCCAGTATGATCAGTCTTTGCTGTGCGCTCAGTGGGTATCTCAGGATCCAAGCTCTCTTCATGCGGATAGCGAAGACTCTGAACAGACTGGGCGGATGCCCAGGCTGTTCTGAGTCTTCGCTGGGCGCACATGCCATTTTATTTATTTATTTATTTATTTATTTATTTATTTATTTATTTATTTTTTATGTTCTTTATTGTTGTTGATGTTGTTGTTGTTGTTTTTTCGTGCGCTGGCTCAAATGGTTTCTTATCAGGTAAGATATGGTAAACCAGAACAAATATTCTCATTAAAAAAAAAAAATCGCCAAGCTAAAGCTAAAGGTGGTCTTTCCAGTTGATGTCTGAAGCACAGTAGTGCGTATACAGAAACAGATGCACATGAAACAAATTAATTATCAGCGATCAAAATTATACAGTAGAGGCAGCATGGATGTGAATCTTTAAAGCGCTTAGCAAATTTGATCATACGACATCCTAAAATTTCTTTTGTTATTTTTCAGAGACTTTTCAGACTTGACGTTTCATGCGAATCGTATTATGAAATGTCAAGCCTCATTTTCTCTGAAAAATAAAAGAAAATAGTTCAAAGTGTCGCCTGGTATCCTTGCGTTTAGCGCTTAAATGATTGATGCGCAAATGCTTTTGCATGAAATTCTGAGGGAAGTGCGAACTTAAAAGAAGAAAAAACAAAGAATATAAAAAAGAAAAAAAATCTGAAAGATTTTGAAAGCAGAATAGGTGAGCTATGGAAGGCCATTTGAGCCAGCGCATGACAAAACCTACAAAATGGCATGTGCGCCCAGCGAAGATTCGGATCAGCCTGGGCATCCGCCCAGACTGATCAGAGCCTTTGCTGTGCGTTAGTGAGTAGCTAAGGACCCAAGCTTTCTTCATGCGGACAGCGAAGACCGATCAGACTGGACGGATGCCCAGGTTGATCTGAGTCTTTGCTGGGCGCATTTGCCATTTTCATTACGAAAACACGCCTATTCAAATACACTGAAAATTTTACCACCAAAAAATGGCAATTTTTCGGATAAAAAATTCTGATTTTTTTCATATTTCTGCTCAAAACATAGATTGTGGGTACTCGTTAGAACCGCCTCGGCGAGGCGGTTCTAACGAGTACCCACAATCTATGTTTTTGAGCAGAAATATAGAAAATAATGTATAACCCTTTAAACCCCAGTTTTACTATATAAAAGTGGGGTTTAAGGGGGTCAAAATTATATAGGCATGTTTTCGTGATGGTAGGTTTTGTCATTCGCTGGCTCATTTATGTTATGTAACTATAACTGTTGATCATCATCGAATGTTCCTGTCTGTCTGATTTTATAATTCACGTAGCCGAACATTCTTTTCATATTTACTTGATTGTTAATATCATCACAAGCTACACGTTGTTTGTGATAATGGAGAAACAATAAACAAGTAACAACATGAGAAACTGTATCTTTGGATATGTACGCTTTGCGAATACTTAGATCAGCCTGTGAATCCACTCTGTCTGATCAGACTCAATGATGCCCATTTGATCCTTGGCTATCAACCGACCGCTTAGCAAAGACTTAGATGAGATTGTGTCAATGGCAGGCTGACATGAGTCACCACTGGGCGCCAGTGTTTGAAGATACAGTTTTCACGTCGCAGCTTAAATCTTTAATGAGGACCCAGCTAACACACAACATTGTAACAACGTCGCTTCGACGTCGCCGCGACGTTGTGTGCTTACTGGGTGAATTATAAGAGTTCCAACAATATTTCTATGCGCCCAGCGAAAATCCAGATCAGCTCGTACATTCGCGCAGGATTTTAGTCTTCGCTGTCTGCTTGAAGACACTTTGAATCCTTGGCTCTGTGAAAACTCTGACCAGACTGCGCTAATGCAATCTTGTAGGAAATGCTGTGCCCCTGCTCATATGATACGCCGCGTCAGTACAAGCCCTGCTATAAGGTGTGTGAGAATGCCAAGTTCTGATTATGCACAGTATGTCAAGGCAAGGAAAACTCGCTCTTTTGTTTTTCTTTAAATGAACTTGATAACCATGGTATCTTTTTAAGCCGTTTGTTACATTTTCTGACATCCTGTTTGATTTTCCAAACCAAGTCCCTTCTGAGAAGGTGTATACTCTAAAAGGAAAACAAAATAAAAAAAAAAAAAAATGTTTCGATAGGGATGCTCCCTTATTCTTTTAATCCTTTTTTCCTTCCTTTTAGAGTACATCCCTCTTCAAAACGGAAGCAGATCAATTTGATACAGTTGTTGCTCCCCTGTAAGTGTATTCATTCTCAATAAAAACAAACGAAATGTTAATTGCGTATGTTCTGCTTATATTTGCACGTTTCATCAGAGCATAACTTACGTATTTTCGTTAGATGACTTTTCGATCATGTTTTGTCGACATATGTGTATCTCCGTTCTGGAAAATGTTTTCTGGTAGTCGGTTTGGATTTGAATTTAAGGATGGTTTCATTTCAGTTTTCATTGTGTCTTACACTTGAAAACTGAAAAGCACCGTTATTGTATGATGCTAATCAATGCTTCCGTGTTTTGTTTTTATTATTATTTTTATATGGCGCAGTACAGAGAAAAAAACAACAACATTCGGTACTGTTTCACCCACTGATGACAAGCAGTCCACAAAAGAATAGGCAAAAGGTGTAGGAGCAGAAGATGCGCATAGTGATGATTATAACAATAATGATTAGTAGTAGTAGTAATAGTAGTGGTAGAAGTAGTAGATAAGGTAGCAGTAGTAGATAAGGTAGCAGAAATAGACAAGGTAGCAGTAGTAGATAAGGTAGAAGTAGTAGATAAGGTAGAAGTAGTAGATAAGGTAGCAGTAGTAGATAAGGTAGCAGTAGTAGATAAGGTAGAAGTAGTAGATAAGGTAGCAGTAGTAGATAAGGTAGAAGTAGTAGATAAGATAGAAGTAGTAGATAAGATAGAAGTAGTAGATAAGGTAGCAGTAGTAGATAAGGTAGAAGTAGTAGATAAGGTAGAAGTGGTAGATAAGGTAGAAGTAGTAGATTAGGTAGCAGTAGTAGATAAGGTAGAAGTAGCAGATAAGGTAGAAGTAGTAAATAAGGTAGCAGTAGTAGATAAGGTAGAAGTAGTAGATAAGGTAGAAGTAGTAGATAAGATAGAAGTAGTAGATAAGGTAGCAGTAGTAGATAAGGTAGAAGTAGTAGATAAGGTAGCAGTAGTAGATAAGGTAGAAGTAGTAGATAAGATAGAAGTAATAAGGTAGAAGTAGTAGATAAGGTAGAAGTAGTAGATAAGGTAGCAGTAGTAGATAAGGTAGAAGTAGTAGATAAGGTAGAAGTAGTAGATAAGGTAGCAGTAGTAGATAAGGTAGAAGTAGTAGATAAGATAGAAGTAGTAGATAAGGTAGAAGTAGTAGATAAGGTAGAAGTAGTAGATAAGGTAGCAGTAGTAGATAAGGTAGCGGTAGTAGATAAGGTAGAAGTAGTAGATAAGGTAGCAGTAGTAGATAAGGTAGAAGTAGTAGATAAGGTAGCAGAAGTAGATAAGGTAGCAGTAGTAGATAAGGTAGAAGTAGTAGATAAGGTAGCAGTAGTAGATAAGGTAGCAGTAGTAGATAAGGTAGCAGTAGTAGATAAGGTAGAAGTAGTAGATAAGGAGATAAGGTAGAAGTAGTAGATAAGGTAGCAGTAGTAGATAAGGTAGAAGTAGTAGATAAGGTAGCAGTAGTAGATAAGGTAGAAGTAGTAGATAAGGAGATAAGGTAGAAGTAGTAGATAAGGTAGCAGTAGTAGGTAAGGTAGAAGTAGTAGATAAGGTAGCAGTAGTAGATAAGGTAGAAGTGGTAGATAAGGTAGCAGTAGTAGATAAGGTAGAAGTGGTAGATAAGGTAGAAGTAGTAGATAAGGTAGAAGTAGTAGATAAGGTGTCCCAATACTTAGGGTAAATGCGGTACATTCAATTGGAAATGTACCTGCCATTATAATGAGGTAGAAGATTTTTTAGGCATCAGCTGATCAACCCTTGTCCTGCTGAACCCGGATATACACTGCCTTTGCAAACAGTGTAGATCCAGATCAGTTGGCTTCTGAAGAAGCCAACTGATCTGGATTTGCACTGTTTGCCATTAAGTATATGAATTTATATCAACAATTCGGATCAAGTGATCTGACTGGCTGAAAATTAGAAGTAGGCGTAGCATCTTAATTTATTCAGCAGAACAAGGGTTAATTAAGGCTCACTAAAGACTTAACTTTTTCTGCTGACAGTACGGCAGATACAGTTCACAAAATTATGTAAGCAGCACAGGTAACTATAATGTACCATGATAACTAAAGATTTATAGTCCCAAGAGTCTCATCGTTTATATGGAGGTCACATTTACATGTCAGGTGAGTTAAATAAACATTTGTGTTATGATATTCTGTCACCTTGCTAAATACATCGTCTACAGAAATAATGAATGCAAATGAAGTTTTTTACTGACAATTCAGAGGACTCGATACACCTGGTAAATTTTTCGGCCAGTTGTTACAAGGGAGGCATTTTTGTGATTTTTAGTTTGCCTTGTTGCATGCCAAACACCTTCTGAAAAGAGGCACACCGTCTGAAAAGAGAAGTAATTTGCTCCGTCCTTTAGAGTAGACGTATATCTCTTTTTCAGAAGGAAGAAAAAACAGAAGGATTTGTCTCCCTTGAAATTGTATCCATTCCCCTTAAGGGAAAAAGGAATACTTAAAACAAGTTGCCATTTTTTGTTCTAAAACATATGCTGTTGTATTAATAGTAATGTGATGTTTTTGCCCAGTCATGAGGATATATATGCACAGAGGATAGGCGAATTTCATCTACTTTTCTATAAGAGTAATAGAATCAAAGTACTGAGAGTGCTGATGGGGCGGTTGCTTGAAATTTTTTTCAGTATTAAAAATCATATGTAAATTGTAATGTCATATTTACAAAGTCGTTTTCGGTACCGATAGCCCCTTTTCGGTGGAAAAGTTCCTTTTCTGTGTTTAGTAGGACAGCAGCTGGGGTTACACTTTTTACCCAACGCTGTAAATTTGGCGCGTTTTCCTGGAGTATTTATTTTCGTCCGCCGATATTGTACTCTGCATTATTGAAATCTTATTTCTTCAAAAGTTTAAAGTTTTCTTTGGCTTTGTTTATCTAATCGATATTTATAAACATCGGAATGTATAAGGTATATGTTTGAATGCAGAATTTAGCGTTTTCAGCGATAACAGGGAACTATTTGCTAGGTAGTTATTAGCTTGGTGGTACATGTTACAGGAAAACGGATTGTCGAAGTGTGGTATATTAAATCTGGTGGCGGTTTGGCAACCGCTCAAAAAAGGTCACTCGAGTGACCGTTTGGTGATCTTTTGATCCCAGTTTCATTATAACATCATATGTGATAAAATATGGAATCGGTAAAATGCGGAGGAGCTGACCAAAAGTAATGTTTCAATATAACATTGTGTGAGTGTGAGTGATGTTATGGGCATCACAATAGTAAACTATAGGTTGTAGTCACTGCTTGAAGTTCAAAGTAGCACGATAATAAAACTTGACAGGTTTATCATTTTGATCTCGCCATGCGAAAAAAGTTCCTTCGAACAAGGTCAAAATGCACAGATTCACTGAGAACATCATGCGCCAAGTATTACTGACACTTGTTTTCCAGTTATGCATTATGCTGTATCCAATGATTCTATTAACGGACAGTAAAGGCCCTGATCAGACTGCGCGAATGCGCAGGCTGATCTGGGCGTTCACTGTCCGCATATGCCCGAAGACACGTTTTCGCATGGCGCGGCTTATTTATATGATTATTAAAAACATTTATATGATTAATAAAGACAGTTATATGATTAATAAGAAGTGTTACAGCCTTATAAATTATATCTTTACCACTATATAGATACCTCAATGTGAGAACATAGCTTTGTCAGTAATAACTGTTATTTTATTAATATACCGGTGATTCTTTAAAGGTTAGAAGATAAAGTATGGGCTTATCAGTAAACAGAAGTTCAAGTCAAACGACTGAAGTGTTCATGCAGAGCCGGTTCTTTTGTACCGTATTTAGCCAGATGTATTCGGACAGATAGGCTTGGTCAGTGTAGACTCAGATCAGTCGCCGCAGAACGAGGCGTCTGATCAGGGTCTATACTGTTTGCCACTCATCCAGTAGTTTTGGACACATCAACAAGTAGTACATCACGCAAATATGCCTATATTATTTTGACCCCCTTAAACCCCACTTTTATATAGTAAAACTGGGGTTTACAGGGGTATACTTTATTTTTCTTATTTCTGCTCAAAAGCATAGATTGTGGGTACTCGTTAGAACCGGTTCTAACGAGTACCCACAATCTATGCTTTTGAGCAGAAATAAGAAAAAATATCAGACTTTTTATCTAAAAATTTTCATTTTTTTGGTGGTAAAATTTTCAGTATATTTGAATAGGCATGTTTTCGTAATGAAAAGCGATTTATCAAAATTTTAATATCGGTATGGTAAGTAGTTAAGGTGTCCGAATTCTTAGGATATATACCTTACATATGGAGGTCAAGAACACATCATAGCAGTCAGTTTTTCCTATGCATAAACCACTCTATTTCGTATTTACACTAAGTGGCAAACAGTGTAGACATTGATCAAACGGCGCGTTTCGTGGCATCAAATCAGGGTCTACACTGTTTACTTAGGTTTGTCTGTCCAAATACATCGGTTATACAGTCACCCGTCGTTACATCGACACTCGTTAGAACGAATAAAATTCGTTATAATGACAATTTGAATGTCACCAAACCTTCGCTCAAGAGGTGACAGCTGATGAGAAATTATGAAAGAATATTGCATAAAAAATTCAAGCAACATATGATATGGATATTCGTTAGAATCGCCTCACTGATGCGATTCTAGCAAATATCAAAAACATATGTTCTGTGAGGAAACAAGAATAAAACAAGGTCTTTCTTACATGTCATTCTGTCCATTAAGGATTCTTTACAACAGCAAATTCATTTTAATGACAACATATTTGGTAACAAATGCTGTCGTTGTAACGAATGTTCACTGTATACGACATAAAACCAATATTTGCTCATGTGTGTTTGCATAGTCTGCTTGATTAACAAGAGAATGCATGCGGCAAATTCATAAAGTGGTTTGGATCTTCTTTGTTTCCAAACTGCGCTGTTTTATTCCCTTAAAACTTAACATGCTGGGTAAAAAATAAACAAATATCAGCAGATTACATTTTGAAATATTTTACTTATTTTCCCAGAAAATAGACTTTGACATTTAACGCATATTGTCTCCTGAGACAATATGCGTTAAATGTCAAAGTCTATTTTCTGGGAAAAAAGAAAACAGAGGTTATAAATTAGTGGTCTGCTGAATATACCCAGAATGGGGTAAATATTAAACAGTGCCTTAAAGCGTTTCTTCAGTCAGCTTAGATATGCCCTTACATCTGTTCTTTGTTTCAGTCTATAGAAGTTTGATTAATGCACTGTTTGATGGCTTTATTTTAAACAAAGTCTAAAATGGGTTTGTCAATGAACTTAGATATTTCCTTACATTGTTTCAGTCTCAGATAATATAAACAATATGCAAATCGCTGGCTTAATGCGAATTTCAGAACCACTGAAATTGATACTGTTGTAGTCAAAGATTCTTTCAGGAAAAGTGTTTCACCACTAACCACTGAGAAACAGATTTTACCTTTTAACCCCTGAACATCACGCATACTAACTCATACGAGGCCCCGACTCTCCTCCAACCCGCTCCCCTCTTTGCCGCAAAAATTGATGGAAAATGAGATTTACCTGAATTCAGTATCTGAATCAGTAAAGCATTGCTTATGGCTGTGTTTAAAATTTCGGAATAGTTTATAAAGAAGCCTTTTTTTTATGAAATAAGCCGCCCACTGCAAAGGGTTGGAGCTCATTTCGTGTGATCAAATTAGAGAGGTTCCATAGTTGAATGCTTAAGCTTTAACCGTAAATAAAAGCAGACAGTACTTTTGTTTAAAATATTTAGGTCACCTGTAGCTTCAGGTCAGCTAATGTTATGACCTGTTGTCCGTCGTTAGCTTTTACCTATTTTCGACATTTCCTCCAGAACCATAAGTTGGATTATGCTGATACTTAGTAGGAGGCATTGTGGCAACATGGAGATTCAGAATTGCTAAAATTGTTCCGTTCCGATGTCCAAGATGGCTGCCATGGTATATGGCGGCCATCTTGAAATTTTTCAAATGATATCTCCTCCAAAACCGTACGTCGGATTGAGCCAAAACTTGATGGGAGACATCATAGTGACACAGAGATTCAGAATTGCTAAAATTGGTCAGTTGCGATATCCAAGGTGGCTGCCAGGACGACCTTCTTGAAATTCTTCAAACGACATTTCCTCCCAAACCGTAAGTCGAGTTGAGCCAAAACTTGATAGGAGGCATCGGACCGACAAAGAAAATCAGAATTGCTAAAATCGTTCTTTTTCGATTTCAAAATTGGTCGCCACGGCGGCCATCTTAAAAATCTTCAAATGACATCTCCTCCCGAACCATAAATCAGATTGAACCGAAACTTTGTTTCAGGCATCGGAGCAACATAGAGATTCAGATTTGCTAAAGTCGTTCCGTTCCGATATTCTTCAAATGACATCTCCTCCCAAACCGTGTCGGACTGAGCCGAAACTTGATAGGAGGCATCGGGGCGATATAGAGAGATGCAGAATTGCTAAAATCGTTCCGTCCTGATATCAAAGATTGCCGCAATGGCGGCCATCTTGATATACTCTTCCCAAACCGTGAGTTGGATTGAGCCAAAACTTGACGGGAAGCATTGGAGTGACATAGAAATTGCTAAAATTGTTCCGTTCGGCTATCGAAGATGGCGGCCTGGGCGGCCATCTTGAAAATCTTGAAACCACATCTGCTCCCGAACCCTAAGTCAGATTGAGCCCAAACTTGGTAGGAGGCGTAAATAGGGTATATTTGATAGATTACTTCCATGTTTTGTAAGGGAGGCAAACTTTGTGATTTTCTGATTACTTTTCTGCATGATGCCCATTACGAACATTTCACCACAAAAAAAAAACTGAAGGTTTTCAGATAAAATATCTGATATTTTTTTTTATTTCTGCTCAAAACATAGATTGTGGATACTCGTTAGAACGGCCTAACGAGTACCCATAATCTATGTTTTTGAGCAGAAATAAGAAAAAATAATGTATACCCCTGTAAACCCCAGTTTTACTATATAAAAGTGGGGTTTAAGGAGGTCAAATTATATAGGTATGTTTTCATGATGTCTCGGAAACAAATGCTAAAACAACACATATCAAGGGTGACATATCTATACAGAAGGCGTCCAGAAGAAAGCCATCCGACTTACTTGAACTTGTATTTACAGAACAATTGAAAAAAATATGATATGAGTCAGCGCACGACAAAACCTACCATATGACATGTGCGCCCAGCGAAAGCTCAGATCAGCCTGTGCATCCGCGTCTGATCAGTCTTCGTCGATCGCATGTGCCTTCCACAGCTCCAGGCTATCAAAACAGAGATAATCGAGAATCTTAGTCATATTGGTAGGATGTACAGGCTGATCTGAGTCTTTGCTGGTCACACAGGTCTTACTGCAGGATTTGTCATGCGCTGGCTCATATAATATAATGTAAATGCTATGCGAAAGACTTCATGCTAAATGGTTAGTGGCCAATCAAGGTTATCATTTTGCTGTCTTCTTTCATTGCACGACGGTGGGCCACGGACTCAATGATTCAGTACACTAATCATACCAGAATAAAACATAACACGACTATATTTAGTAATAAATCTCAGGCCACGCGCAGGTGGCATTTGAGAAAAAGAAATGTACATATAAGTATGTAGATGACGCGCACAGCATGGATAGACTTTATTTTTTTTTTTCTTGATAAATCTTGTAAACGTTTGGCGATATATGGACATGGATTTTCAGACACATTACGAAAACACGCCTATTCAAATATATTGAAAATTTTACAACCAAAAACTGGCAAATTTTCAGATAAAAAATTCAAATATTTTTCATATTTCTGCTCAAAACATAGATTGTGGATACTCGTTAGAACCGCCTCGGCGAGGCGGTTCTAACAAGTACCCACAATCTATGTTTTGAGCAGAAATAAGAAAAATAATATATACCCCTGTAAACCCCAGTTTTACTATATAAAAGTGGGGTTTAAGGGGGTCAAAATTATATAGGTATGTTTTCGTGATGTGCGAGCAGCGGAGTGCTCATTATACTTACAGAACTCGTTTGATTCAGTGCACTAATTCATGATTTGTTTATTGTGTCGAAACAAACTTTGAAATGAATTTTATATTGCTTTCTAGTATAAAAGAAAATGGATTGTATGCTGACAGACATGTTAATGGCTAATACTTTAATTCTGTATACTATTTCAGTCCTCAGAGTTCAGACTTTTTATGCGGATAGAAAAAAAATAATGATCTAGAAATCGATTCATTAAACATAGTTCTATTTAGATACGGGTTTTATGGTTGCTTTACTTAATAGAATATTTGACATGCAATGCTTTAAATTGCCAGATGAAATTATAACTTTCTTGAGAGCGCTATTGAAGCTGGAAGAAAACATTATTGGGAAATATCTATTCTTTCTTCAGGAAGGAACTGGATATCGATTTCGAATTTTTCCTATTTTTTCTACTTTTCACGACATAACATACCATGTTTATCCTGAATATTTGGGGAAACATTCCTGAATGGAACAGTTTACCTTCCCCTCCCGCAGCCCCATCCTCCTAAAAGTGTATCGTCTACCTATAACGTCACTACATCACGAAAACATACCTATATAATTTTGACCCCCTTAAATACCACTTTTATATAGTTAAACTGGGGGTTTACAGGGGTATACATTACTTTTCTTATTTCTGCTCAAAAATATAGATTGTGGGTACTCGTTTGAACCACCTCAGCGGTGAAATTGTCAATATATTGAATAGTCGTGTTTTGGTAATGAGAAGGATCACGAATCGCGCGAGGCAAACTGCTATGGTTAAGATGATACCAATACCTCACGACAAACAGCGAAGATTCCGACGGGCCTTGATATTCACGTAGTCTACTCCCTTCCTACCCTACGGTACCAGAAAAAAAAAAATTTCTTTAAGAAGCGCAACAATCTGGGTCCAATAATAGATTGTTCCAACAATTGATGTTCCAACATCGACAACTGTCGACTAGAGATTTTGAGACATTGGTGTTCAAGTCATCCGAATTCTGCTTTTATTTCAAGATGCCGTCTGCTATGGAAGCATTGGAGGGCAATTTTAACAAAAGTAAAGGCTTGTGACTTAAAGTTTTGAGTTTTGACTTGTGACTTTTGAGTTATGACGTGTGACTTTGGAGTTATGACGTATAATCTTGATGATAAGAAAACGTTCCTTTATATAGGCAGACGACAGAATGCGAACATACAATACCTGTCGTCTGCCTATATAAAGGAACGTTTTCTTATCATCAAGATTACATTATATATATATATCGTTTTATCTCCAAGGAAATAGGTTTTGACATTTCATGCAAATTGCAACTGATGAGTTATGACCTATGACTTTTGAGTTATGACTTACAAGTACCTTCGGTGTAATATTGCCCTGCAGGGCTTCCATAGTCTGCTACAACTTTGCTAAGGGCTATAAGATTTAAAAGCTATCAATGCGAAGTAGTGTATTTTATTTACGAGATTAAAATTAACGTTTTTTTTTGTTTTTTTTTTTTTGTTTTTTTTTTCAGTGGTTTGAAAATGTCATCCGCAATCAGCATCTGGTATAATTCTAGCTTACTAGTTATTATTATACTTCTGGAGAAAATGAGGCAGTTACATAATGGCATATGAATCCCCAAAACAAAAAGGGACCTTCGCGAATATGCGAACATACAGCAGAAGATATGTTGTAAGCTTGATTAATGAAATAGCACTATCATCCAAAGTATTTGGACAGAAAGGTTTGTGCAAACAGTGTGGCCCAGATCAGACGCCGCGTTTTGCCCAGATCAGACGCCGCAAAACGCGCGGCGTCTGATCTGGGCCACACTGTTTTCCCGACATTCAGCATTTCATCACGAAAACATGCCTATATAATTTTGACCCCCTTAAACCTCACTTTTATATAATAAAACTTGGGTTTACAGGGGTATACATTATTTTTCTTATTTCTGCTCAAAAACATAGATTGTGGGTACTCGTTAGAACCGCCTCGGTTCAAAATATCAGATTTTTTTTATCTTAAAATTTTCAGTTTTTGGAGGTGAACTTTTCTACATATTTGAATAGGCGTGTTTTCGTAATGTTTTTTTTTTTTTTTTTTTTTTTTTTTTTTTCAGACATATTAACAGTTAGGTAAATGGGCTTGTTCAAATTTTAGAAAAAGTATGGTAACCAAATAAGAATTCACGGAGATAATTTGCATGAAAAGTCAAGTAAATAAGTGAACTCAGAAACTGATACAATCAAATTCCTGTTTTCAGGGAAAACAATAAGAAACATGGTGCAATATGTCGTCTGCTGAAAATTTACCCAGCATGCTAAGCGTTAATTACTTACATTCATAAGAGCGGGATAAAATATTGATAAGTTGTATGTCTACACTAGCATCGACAGACTCCTTGATGAGTATTTTACTGCAAGGAAATATTTGTCAAAAGGTTTGATTTTGAGGTTGGGGCGCTTGCCAAACCGCAACCAGATTTAACATACAACGTAATTTCGACAATCCGTTCCTGTTACTACCCACCTAATAACTACCTTACAAATAGCTCCCTGTTAATGCTGATAACGCTAAATTCCGCCTTCAAACTTATTAGACTTCTACACTCGAATGCATATAAATAGTGAATAGATAAGCAAAATCAAAGAAAACTTTAAGCTTCCGAAGAAATAGAATTTTAATTATATTGTGTACTATATCAGCGGATGAATATGAATACTCCAGTAAAACGTGCCAAATCTACAGCGTTGAGTAAAAAGTGTATCCGCGGTCCTACTTAACACCGAAAATAAAATTTTCCGTCGAAAAGGATCGAAAAAGGGGCTTAGTTCTAGAGGCCTATAAATTTCAGGCAACCGTCCCCATCAGCATTTTCAGTGCTTTGATGATACATGAACAGATGATCGAAAGGCTGATTTAACACATTCATGGTTAAAGAGCTATTTAGTAGATCCTTTATTCCAATTTCACGGGTGGTAAACCTAGGAACTTGTTTGTTTGTGTTGAGGTTTTACGACCCAGTCAACCCAATGGGGTCATGTCGAGCGCGGTCAGTTTACCTAACCACACGTTTACTGGGCAGGCTTAGTCCTCCAAGCGGTTAACCAGTATTGTGCACATTTTTTCGCCAGAAACTGACAACTGCCCTTCTTGAATCAGCGGAAGGGAGAGAATGACCGTAGAAAATATTTCATGATCAATCTCCACGAAAGAATGTTGCCGACTTCGGCGGGGGTCGGACTGGTCTCCAGTCGGACGCGCATCCAACTGCGCCACCGAGGCCGGCAATCTTAAGAACTACTACGAAATTGTGTTAATGTAATTTCGTTCCCACGCCACATCCGGGACACAGCGGGGTAGTTCCAACGTCATAAAATGGACAAACTGAGGTTGGTGTCATTTTTATTTTCATTTTATTTTACCACGACGAACGAATTATGGGGAAATCGGGCAATGTGGTTCCATGTAAATATGTCTCAGCTTCCTCTGTGGACCCAAATTTTATCGGAAAAGTCATTTGCTTTCTTCGCACTGAGCATCGGACCACTTGTCCCCCGATTATTTTGTCAGTGCGAAGAATTTAGCCTGTCTTGGTCGATTTGAGCTGACATTTGAAAGCATTCGCCAATGAAAATGATAAAAAGGCCCTTCCTAAACGTTCCTACATCGAAAATAAAATCAAGTGTTAACTCGTAAAAGAGTCAGGCCCCGTTTTTCAGGCGTGGTAGTTCCAAGATCACCGAGGTAGTTACCATGCTATCGAGGTAGTTCCACGTTTAGCAGTAGTTCCCACCATATAATATTCTTTTTCAGATACGCCAATATTCCGGGACAGACATTTCTTCAATTTTAATTGATATGCGTTTAAAACGGGGAAGTATTCCAAGTCTGGCTTCAATTTAAATATAGGACATAATTGTTATCTGATACAACTCGCATTCACATAATCAATGTCAGGTAAGGTCGACAAAGTAATGTTGTACGCTATGAATTTAGTGATCTTTAGCATTGTGGTTTTGAAAAAGGCGGACAAGATTTGTCCTAAAATACCTTAAAAAACTATAGCAGTAAATTCAGGGAAAAACAATCAAAGATTGCAGCCCATCAATGCCGTTAAGAGTTTTTTTTCCTCTTGGCGGCATTGATGGGCTGCAATCTTTTGATTGTTCAAATGTAAACCTACAATTTGATTGTTGGGCTCGCATAGGAGCTTCCTAACTCAATCGGGGAAACGTCAGAGAGGAGAAAATGCGTAAATCAAATCAAATCACTGTGATGAAACAAGAATGAGGGTTCGTGGCAGTCACCTCAAGCACTTGCAGCCAGAAATGAAGAACAGTTGAACCACGGAGGGTCCGAATACAAACCATCACGAAAGCATGCCTATATAATATTGACCCCCTTAAACCCCACTTTTATATAGTAAAACTGAGCTTTACAGGGGTAAACATTATTTTTTCTTATTTCTGCTCAAAAACATAGATTGTGGGGTACTCATTAGAACCGCCCCGCCGAGGCGAGGCGGCTCTAACGAGTACCCTCAATCTATGTTTTGTGCAGAAAAATGAAAAATATCAGTGTTTTTTTATCTGAAAATTTTCAATTTTTTGGCGGTGAAATTTTCTATATATTTGAATTGGCGAGTTTTCATAATGATAATATCAGGCACCGACCTTCTAATGACACATTTAGGTCGGCACCTGCATAGAGTCTGAGACCCGGCCCGCCGACGTGCAACTGAAGAGCCAAGCATAGTTATAAAAATTGATCAGGTTAAACTATGCATGCAGTCTGCCGCGTGATATCCAAGGTAAAACCTTTTATAAAGGATAATAATTGTTTTGAATTCTTCTCCCAGCAATTTCCTGAATTTATGAATTTAGTCACCGTACAACTCGGAATTCGATATTTCGATTACTAAAATAATTTACATGAGAAGATACCGATCCTTTGATCCTTTTTCAGATGGGATCCGAAAGGGTTAATAAATCAAAGTACAAATCATTGAGACAATGGGGTCATTCATCTCAGTTATTGTAAAACATATACCGAACTTTTATTATCTTCTTAATGGATATTTCTGTAAATGTATTTCTGCTTACAATGTTTTCATATACGAGTATGTGATCCAAAATATCATTAATCTGTCACCAGACATTATTAAGTTGTCTGGGTGTCTGGAGACCTGATTCTGTTGCATGTTTTGTGCCTCAAATATGTTGGATATTTGTTTCAAAACTAATCTGACAGGATACAGAATAGTGATTGTTCAATATCACTCACAAAAAAAAATGCAGACGCTCTGAGACATGCCTGTTAATAAATGGGCCGCGTTAAGCGAACATATGTCTTCGGGCATATGCGGAGAGTGAAGGCTCAGATCAGCCTGCACATCCGCGCAGTCTGATCAGGACATTCGCTGTCCGCTAACAGAAGCATTTGGTATTACAAAATGTATGAATGAAGGACAAATTTTAATGCCCGGATGATATTTTACGCATGCGCAGGATGATCTGAATCTGCGCAATTTTGCACATGTTCGAAGGCATGTGTTCGCTTGACGCAGGCCAAATAATGTTGGACATGACGGGCATTTTAGAACCTAATAAGCTGCATCTCGTAACGTTGTATATATATTTTATTCATGAATACAATGGAGCGCTTTGTTTTGTAAATGCACCAGAAATACATGCATGGAAAGTAAATTAAGTTTCTTGTGTCATGATTGTTTATGCTGATGTTGGTGATGTTGTAGATTTTGGCATTAACCCTTTTAATCCTGACTTTCTGTAACAGACACTTCCATCTCTGCATTTGGAGCCAAAAGGATGATAGTTGTGAATCAAGAACAGAATGACAAACAGTGCAGATTCTGATGAGACGGCTCAAAATGAGCCGTCTCATCAGAATCTACACTGTTTGCAAAAGTGTCTTGCTGATATGACTTAATGTGATACGAAGACCTTTGGGAAACCCAAAAGCATAAATGAAATTATCCTTAAAAGCCCACAATCATCAAGCAAAGCCTCTCCGCGGTACCAAAAGAAGAAAGGATAAGGAAAACTTAATGATAATATACAACAGCACAGATGCTATAAATGGATTAAAAAAGGAGAACTGCAACAGAGGAAACGTCTTTGAATTGTCAGCAGAAACAACCACATGGTGTGTGTGTGTGTGTGTGTGTGTGTGTGTGTGTGTGTGTGTGTGTGTGTGTGTGTGTGTGTGTGTGTGTGTATATCGGGGGAGGGGGTGTGGTAGGGGCTTAAACTAGTTTTACTGGATCGAAACCTGGTTCTTAATTATAATCTAGCTCAAAATTACAAGTATGTTTTTACATCACGAAAACATGCCTATATAATTTTGACCCCCTTAAACCCCACTTTTATAAAGTAAAACTGGGGTTTTTACAGGGGTATACATTATTTTTCTTATATTTGCTCAAAAAGATAGATTGTGGGTACTCGTCGAGGCGGTTCTAACGAGTACCCACAATCTATGTTTTGAGCAGAAATACGAGATGAAAAAATATCAGAATATTTTATCAGAAAATTTTCTTTTTTTTGGTGGTACATGTAAAATTTTCAGTATATTTGAATAAGCATGTTTTCGTAATGGTCCAGATTATAGCTCTCCACCTCATCAGTGAAACAACACAAATACCATATACTTCAATGAAATAAAGTAGTAGACATAATGGCAATCTGAACCAACGCAAAAGAAACCCACAAGTTAGACAATGATGGGTCCAACCAAAGACAGCAAGCCATAGTCAGGCGCCAACCGTCTGGAACAGACTAAGGAAGACGTCGTCATTCGGTCTGAGGTCCAACTACGGTGAGTAGTGCAATTAAAGCGGGAAGCGAAGTTATTAAACATAACAACCTAGTTTCTTCAGGCGAACAGAGAAAACTCTGCACTGCATTGATGCAAAGGTTGACCTAAGTCTTTGCTCGATGCACATGTCAAAATGTACGTTTCCTCGCATAATTATACATATTTGAATATACCGCGACATGCAGAAATAGGTATTCGGGTGATATGTGGATAATGATAGCCAAATTTGGTCTGCGTAGCAGCACAGTCATTGTGAAATATTCGATTATTCTGCTCCGTCCTATGGGTCTATAAACTAGGGGCAAAGACCTTAATGTGACTAATTAAGCTAACCTTTTGCCCGCTTAAACCCTTAAGCTCGTTTAATGTGAATGGATACACCCGTAGATTAAGCTGCCATTGGTCACAAGGGAGACAACTATTGTGACTTCCTGTTTTCTTTTCTGCACACAAAACCCCTTTGCAAAAAAAGGCTCTACTCTACGTGGCAAGAGCTTGCTCCCAGAGGGAGCAAACTCTTGCCTTGTAGAGTAGACCCCTTTTCAGATAGATACAAGAACAATTCGACAGGGTTACTTTCCCTGGAAGTGTATCTGTTCCCCTTAACAGGCGTGTTGAATACAAACATGCTAATCATGTCTGGTTTGTGCATATCTCCCGTCAGTTTTACATGAATTACTTCCGGTTGAGATGGAGGAGTTAACGTTTCATTACCTTAAATATGCTATAAACAATTAACGACATGGAATAACATGGGCAAAAGCGATTATAGGCTTACATAACACACAGCATACCTTGTGGAATTGGCAGCCCGATCTCTTTATAATTTATCACTGTCAATAGAAGAATTTATTAATGGCAATAGGTCCCTCAAGCATATTAACTAGTGCAGCGAACACGAAACGAGGCAACCACTTGGTCAAATACGTATGCGATTGACACTTTCCGCTCACAGCCAAACAAACAGGATACGCATCACGAAATCGTGCCTATATAATTTTGACCTCCTTAAACCCCACCTTTATACAGTAAAACTTGGGTTTACAGGGGTATACATTATTTTTCTTATTTCTGCTAAAAAACATATATTATGGGTACTCGTTAGAACCGCCTCGGCGAGGCGGTTCTAACGAGTACCCGCAATCTTTGTTTTGAGCAGACATATGAAAATATCAGAATTTCTTATCTGAAAATTTTCAGTTTTTGGAGGTGAAATTTTCTATATATATGAATAGGCGTATTTTCGTAATGAGACAAATGATTGGCCAGATATTCTCGAGAAAGGCAACTGCGCCTTTTGCTCACTATCAGAGTTTGTAGTATTTCTTTAAGAGGAATGGATACACTTCAAGAAGAGACAACTTTTTTTAAATTGTTTTTGCTTCCCTTCTAAAAAGGTTTCTACTCTAAAAGCGAATTCTTTCCTTTTAGATTTGAGGCTCTTGCAGAAGGCCTTTCGCGAACGTGAAGGCAAACAGGAAATCACAAAAGTTTTCCCCAATTAGCGGCTCCGCGGACAGATTTCGTATTTTGCTATTTCCATATGCATTGAATTTATTTTTCTGTGGGGCGCATTGATTTGAGGAATTTGTAAGATGAATTCCAAGAATTAATCTATGCCTTTGAACACGCGACTGACTGTACTGACATAAAAATAAATAAATAACGTCAGTAACAAGGCAGAAATGGTAACATAGAAATTTATTGGGGTTCAGGAACCTCTAGAAAATGGAGACGAGATCATATATTTCGAAAACCACCTATTGCTTTATTGTTCTTATAAACAAAATCAGTGAAGAAATAAGTCTAAAAGGGGGAATTCTTTGAAAGTAGAGAGAACGTCCAATGTAAATAAATAGCACTGGGATTGATTGAGTCTTTTCAATAATGATACTGAACAACTGAACACATATCATGCCACGTAGCGTTTTTATTATTATTATTATTATTATTATTATTATTATTATTATTATTAATGCAGATGCAATTAGCGCATGGTCATTTCACAAAAAGAAATAAGACCATATAACTTAAGTGCACATAAGCAACGATTGAAACAGAAAATAAGTTTACACATATCAAAAGGTATGGAAATTATGCGGAAAATATTTCAATTTGTGCATCTGCACAGTCTGACGCAATTAAAGACTATGAAGGCATTCGGCAATTCTGTCGTATCCTAACACATGTTGTGATACTCCGTGGAGAAGCGCCTAGCGGACGGAGCCGCTTCTAAGGAGTACCGACATCATGTCTTTTCATGGAGAAATTAGAAAAAAAACTGTCAGTGTATTACGGTTAGAAAGCGTCCATTCTTGATTGATGCCTTAGAATTATACAATTCACATAGGTATGTTAACATAATGCTTGAAACCTGATTAAGCACCATGTTGCATTAAACACTTTTCCGGAAGTCAATGAAGACAAATATTAAAGAGATAATAGAATATTTTACCAAAACTGCGACTGGTCTTTACATACAGGAAACCACTAACATTTTGTTATAAATAATACATACGAAGGCACTAGACAGTGAAGCAGAATAACAGTATAAAACAGAAAAGCTGTCACCATTGCACTGCAAAACCAACATGATATCGTGCGCGTTAAGTCAAATGATATAGTGCGTGAAAAGCCAACTGATATCGTGCGTGAAATTCAGAGACTGGGACTAAATGACGCATCAAGTCACCGCTGTTGGAACTTTTGTTCATGTAAGATCAGAGAGTGATCACAGACAACGACCACTCTGAGAAGATAGAGACGATGCTATTATAAATTGAGGCGCGACGTCAGAAAACGTGCCGTCAGACGTGTGCCAAGCTAAGGTTCAGATCAGCGTGTACATTACAAGAGACTTATTAGAGATTTTGTTGTCCGCCCGAAGAAACATTGCATCCTTGGCTATCCAAAATTTGCCTACTGAAGATTCAGATCAGACTGCGCGGATGCGCAGTCTGATCTGAATCTTCACTGGGCGCACATGTCCGAAGGGTCATTTAGACGTAGCGGCTGAGTTAGTTTGCGTCTATATTACCAGCATAGCGAGTTGTAAGTTTTACCGCAGATCTGTTCATATTGAAGCATCCCTAATGTCACTATGGGGCGCCATGAGAAGAAACGAATCATAAACTATTACATAATATAGGCATGAAATAATGAAACTTTTCTCTTTGAAGCGATAGAAAGGACGTGATATTAGAGCATACGTTTGTGACAAAGTTAGAAAACGGGTCCTTGTCCATATATGAGCAAAGAAAACACATATTAGCCTGCACAGGCATCGAGCATCGCCCTGATTAAATTGCATGGATACGTAGATGGACCTAGTCATTTCTTCTTTTGCATTACATTGCGCATAAAATCTCTTTTATCACATGACCGTCACGTTATTCAGTGAAATAACCCATGTCATAAAAATCATATAACCACACGTGTTATAACACCTGCAAGGCTTCCCGTTGGTTAGCCTAATTACCCTCATTAATATTCGTAATACAACGCTTATTGATAGCAACCAAGATGGTGTCCGCGTTCGCCGATACAACTTTCACTTTTGAAACAGATCCTGCCTTCAATTTTGAGATGATTTTGAGATGAACGATAAATGTCAGACCGATGGAGGGAGTAGACGCAAACAATCACAAGGTGAATAACAAGACTACCAGAAATATTCATGGTGGTAAAAATTCGATGTTTTCCCGCAACATATTTGGAGGCACTCTCAACATCGATATCGTCAAACCGTCAATGAAAAAAAAATTCACCACCTCTAAAAAACATTAGAGGATGACATGACACAGATAGTCAATAAATGTGTCAAATTAAAATCCAAATTACAGTTAAAATGTTTTATAGTTTTGAAATCTGTCGTTTACTTGAGTTTGTCAATCACGGCATAAAACTATATTGATCAAGGACAGTGACCTTTAAATACGTCAGCTGACTGTGGGGATTTCCCTACTGATTCTCAGTGACGTATTGACTCGCTGAATGACGTTCTTCAATGGAATACATGTATTTAGTTTTGAACTGATTTATTCAAATATAATATTTATTAGCTCAAATAAAAATCATCATTATTTCCTTCAGTTTAACGAAGTAATAAATGGCAAACTTATCCTGTTTCTAGTTGTTTTCGGTACTTATCAAACAATATGCGAACTGTTTTTGTTGCGTAGTACTATTGAATCCTTGGTAGTGAGTTGTTCCGCTTGGCTATGGAAAGCCGTTATCTTTAAAAATATATTTTGTGCATTTTTTTTTTTTGTCATCGGAAGGGCCATGTGATAAACAGAATCTTACATTCGTGGTCATTTAATATGAAATTTATGAAACTCGTTGGGTAATTTCGGTATTTTGCTCGCTAAAGCTCGCAAAATACAGAAATTACCCAAACTAGTTTCATAAATTTCATATTAAATGACCACTCATGTAAGATCCTCTATTTCTACCGCTGTGGGTATATTTGTTGTCAAAGTAATTCTTGAGCATACGTTATGAATAACCTACCTAATAAATAATGGATATACGTGCCGCACCATCATAAAAGAATTCGCTGAGGCCGATGCGAATGGCCGGCCAATGCTTAGATCACTATGCGGTTCTGCGCATGCTGATATTAACTTTATTACCTGTCGATCTAATATACAGAATTTAGTTATAACCAGAGACGCAACGTCAGAAAACGTACCTCTTGATATGTGCGCCCAGCGAAGATTCAGATCAGACTGCGCATTCGTGCAGACTGATTAGAATCTTCACTGTGCGCATTTCAGACAGTCAAGAATGCAAAGTTTCTTCATGCGGACAACGAAGACAATGATCAGGGCCCGGTTGTTCAAAGCGACGTTAGCTTAACGAGCTCGTTAAGGGTCATTTCGTTAACTGCTTTAGCGGATTCAATATACAATATTCTGATACTTTTTGCTGAAAAAATGTGAGTAGCTTTTGCACTGCAAAAGCTACTCACATTTTTTCAGCAAAAAAATTCAGCGTATTTGCGTATCACTCAACGTAAATTTTAACGAATCGTTAACTAACGACGTCGTTAGCTTTGAACAACTGGGCCCTGACTGCGTGCACAGGCTGATTTGAGTTTACGTTGGGCACATGTGTCAGAAGATGTTTTCTCACGTCGAAACTCATGATAGCAGAAAACATAGGCCTTGATCCGACTACAGTCGAACCTCAATGGCTCGAACATCTTTGGGACCATGGAAATACGTTCGAGACATGGGTAGTTCGAGCCAGTGAGGGTATTCATGGCACCAGTTCAGGAAGCAAATAGCGATAATTTAAGGAAGTCTTTTCGATTTTCTACACAATGATTGTATGTTGAGTGTACTCATTAGAATCGCCTTGATGAGGCGATTCTAATGAGTACACACAGCATACAATTCCATGATAAAATAAGAAAAAAATTCCTAAATATTTGTTTTCTTGAGCTATTGGAAGAATTTTGTAGGGACTGAAAAAAGAGTTCGAATCATCCACGGTAAACGAGCCATCCGTGTTCGAGCCATTGATGTTATACTGTATGTAGATGACCAGTCTTATCTGGATATTTGCTGTCCGCTAATGTTCGGAAGATGTATTTTAATATAGTCGACGTTATAATATACAGAGTTTGTTAATTCTTCTTTACTCGCGACTTTTCTCAACAACGAACCGCCGATTTGGCAAAAATAATTACCAAGTAGACAGATTTAACGTAATACTCCGAAATGGGGATAGAGATATGTTTCACATAAGCTGTTTAGGGAAAATGTGTTCACATACTCTCAAGCAACGTAGATTTTGACATTCATCTAATTTAATTAAGATAAGACGTCCCACGCATTCAGTGTCATGGTTTGTTTGCTCTTGGTGTCATTGGTAGACATTGTTCTGTTATTGTTGCTGTTCTGGGACATCTTCTACACTGCTTTTATTGTTATATAATTATGTCACATTACTTTGCGTTAAAAGGGGTCCCCATTAAGAAAACATGCCTATTCAAATCTATTGAAAATTTTACTACCAAAAAATGAAACTTAACAGATAAAAACAAACATCACGAAAACATGCCTATATAATTTTGACCCCCTTAAACCCCACCTTTATATTGTAAAACTGGGGTTTACAGGGTAAACATTATTTTTCTTATTTCTGCTCAAAACATAGATTGTGGGTACTCGTTAGAACCGCCTCATCGGGGCGGTTCTAACGAGTGCCCACAATCAATGTTTTGAGTAGAGATATGAAAAATATCGGAGTTTGTTTTTATTTGAAAATTGTCAGTTTTTGGAGGTGAAATTTTCTATATATTTGAATAGGAGTGTTTTCGTAATGATCTGTTGTTTTTTTTTTTTTTTTTTTTTTTTTTTTTTTTGTTTGTTTTTTTTTTTTACTATTTGACTCTAATAGATTTTAACTTGCGTTGAAATATTCAATGAAATGTTTTCCCTAACTGACATAGCAGATATTTTTCCTTAACCGACCTGGCAACCTGGGAACTTACTCATGATATTTTAGTACTTTTGTCTCTAAACTGCCGATTCTGAACTTTAATTTTCTCTACTTTTTCTATGTGGCCTTTGCAACCTTCTCAGCCAAATACATAAGCTACATTTTTCACATTATTTGTCATATTACGGAAAACTTTCAATAGTAAAAGCAAATTGCCACCTTCGATTAAATGATGGCAGAGTCCAGAATTGGGTCTGTTGCATCTGGAGACCATCGGAATGTCTTCTGAAAATTATGATTTTAACAGTTTTTCGGTTGCCTTTTACTCTGGTTAGTTATATACAGTTATATACATAGTTGTACTTTTAAATGTACGTGTATTATGGTCTTTCGAAAATGTCCCAAATTATTGCATTTCTGAGAGTATTTGATGTTAATACATGTTCGTCGTTTGTATCTTTCAGGTTCCAGCGGACTGTTGGATCGTGGCTTTCCTTGAATCATTTGGTAATTTCGTTTCAAAAATGAGTGTAATTCTGTAAAACGTTTATTTAGCGTTTAGTTTCCTTGGAAACTATAGCTAGTAAAGTCTTGTCTTGCTAAACAAAAAGAAATACTAACATTCGTATGTTTGGGCTCACATATGATTGAAATTATAAGTACAACCAGCTGTCTGTGACTAAGAGAGAGATGAACAGTCATCTAATATCACTTCCAAAGATCTTCAATTTTAGATCTAAAATCTTGCACAAGGGCCATGATATTGCAGAGGTTTTGCTCAAGGATGTCATATAATGAGTGTAGCATATTTTGGTGCCACTTTTGTTCTCATAACAGTCCTTTACTGTTGTCTATAGAACATATTATCGAATTAAAATATATTGTTATAGAATGATACTTTTATGAATCCTTTATAAATTTCATTCCAAATCGCTCTCAATTCATTTGGATATTGGTTTATGCTATATTCGATGTTTGAAATATTGAGTTTAAGTTCTTTCACGTCAAACGAAGCAGAAATTATGGCATCTCCTGTGTATCTTAACTTATAGTCTAGTAATTCTGTCTTAGACATTATTTTAAAAAGCTGTGGACGCATTCTTTTCTGGGAGACACCATAGATGTTTTGATATTTTCACAGTAAAAGTTACTAAATGTACAATTTTGGAAGCACTGTATTCAATATTCAGAATTATTTTTGTACAACATCAGTCGATTACTGGATATGTGAATGAATCACTAGAGTGAGTTTCAAAAGAATTCATAGTAGACTTATTAAAATGTAATCTAGAAAACAAGAAATTTCAATTTAATGGCAGGATCTTTAGATGAACACATCTTTAGTGATCACAAACGTGACGCTAGCATATGGCACCCTTATATAAGATATCTTGAACAAAACCGCTACAGTGTCATAATGGTCAAGATTTCATTTTTATATGTTCTTTGTTTAAAGAGGCAACCTTTGATTTATATAGCCTTCACAATCGTATACGTTTTACGAAGGACTTTAGTAAAACTACAATTTACCATCACGAAAACATTCCTATATAATTTTGACCCCCTTAAACCACACTTTTAAATGGTAAAACTGGGGTTTACAGGGGTATACATTAATTTGTCTTATTTTAGCTCGAAAACATAGATTGTGGGTACGCGTTAGAACTGCCTCGCCGAGGTGGTTCTAACGAGTACCCACAATTAATGTTTTCGAGCAGAAATATGAAAAGTATCATAGCATTTTATCTGTAATTTTCAGTTTTTGGAGGTGATTTTTTTATATATTTGAATAGGCGTGTTTTCATAATGCGATAGCATATAGTAAAACGAAACTACTCTTTGTATGTGTTCTAGTTATAAATACAAAGGAAAACTAGCAAGTGCTGTATTCCATTAGTTTTTATAGACAGTTTTAACAAGACGTTTACTGGCTATGGTTTATAAGGAAGGTGTGCTAAAAACCCTTAATAGAATAACACTCAAGAGCCATTGTCCAACAGTCCGCTAGAGTCTATAAAGGTAAACACGACGAAATGTTATAGCATATTAAAGTACATATAATTCAAGAAATGAAGAAGTGTTTGGACAAATTCTTTAATTTTTGATATATAAGGTGTTGTCACTTAAAAGTTATTTAGGGGGACCACTGGTATGAAATGTCAAAAATTAGATCTGAAATTATACACTAGTAAAAAAATAATAGTAACGCTACTTCTTAGGAATATGAAGAAAAAAAGTGTCTTCATTTGGTCACCTCCTGAACAAATATGAGAGCGACAATGGCTAGATGCTTCAAATGACAGTTGTTTTTATGGCAAAACAAACTCATGGCTTACGAAAATTTACTGGTCTGTGCTTATCAGCACCTGACAATGTGTGATTATATTTTAAACGTTTCTCTACAACAGAGATGCATACTTCAAAGACAATTACACACACACACACACACACACACACACACACACACACATATATATATATATATATATATATATATATATATATACATATATATATATATATATATATATATATATATATATATATATATATATATATATATATATATATATATACATATATATATATATATACTTAACTTTTGTTTGTCTCTGAGTTCCACTGCCCTTGAGATTTGATAAATTGTCTTAGGAAATGATATTGCAATTTCCCTAAAATAAAATTTATTTAAAAGGGCAGACACTAATCAGATGATAAATCGAGTGCACCTGTTTTATTTTATGGAACAGCAAAAGTACGTTTATAGGCGTATGCTGTTTGGTCGAAAAGCAGATTTACTGAATTCATCATTATTTTTTCGAATATTTTGTCTAGTTTTTAAAAGTTCTGCTCAGTACTTTTAAAGTAAACATTTAACCTTTAGCATTTACTGGCAAACAAGGGAGACACTTAATGAATATATCTTTTTTTCCGGAATATAAGATTTCATTTTCTTTTGATGTAAAGTGTCTCGTTAGAAGACAATATGCATGAAATGTCAACCTCTTTTTTTCTGGGGAAAATATAGGAAACGTTCCTTAAAATGTCTCCTTCTGCAATCGTTTATCACATTGTCAGCCTGTGTATGTGGACAGGCTGGACTCAGTATACACCGTTATTCTGTACCGTATTTCCTATGAATATTAGACACCTTAACTCCTTACCATACTTATCCTAAAATTCTAATCAAGACAATTTTAGTACCTGATCATGTGTCTAAAACTGCTGGATGACTGGTAAACAGTGTAAACCCAGATCAGAGTTACAGTATTTTTTTTTTTTTTTTTCATGACGTGATTAGCTGTCGTCTACTTGTGCTCATGCAAGATCTGTTTCTATCCAGTCTTCAATACCTTCAAATGTTGATTGGTGATAGGCTTTTTCTCTCTGAAGCCATAATATGATGTTATAAAAACAATTGACTGTCATTGTTCATAGCAGTATTTCGACTTAATATCCGCACACATTTCCTGTAACAGATATTAAACTATAGGCTAAATGCTCCATAGCTCAATATGAGTGGTATTTTACTCTATGATATATTTTCCTCATCAAGAAAACACGCCTATATAATGTTGACCCCCTTAAACCCCACTTTTATATAGTAAAACTGGGGTTTACAGGGGGTATACATTATTTTTCTTATTTCTGCTCAAAAACATAGATTGTAGGTATTCGTTAGAACCGCCTCGAAATTTTCATTTTTAGGTGGTAAAATTTTCAGTACATTTGAATAGGCATGTTTTGTAATGTTATTTCATGAAAATGTATGCTGAATGCGTGCACTGGTCATCTACAGAGCAACCGACACTTTTTAGGCATTTGGGTATTTTACCCCTAAAAATTTAATTAATTGGGTTAAATCTTAATTTCATTTTTTGATTTGAGTAGATATATCACCAAAATCAGAATTAATTGGGTAAAACTTAGAAAACGGAAAGAAAGTACCAATGCAAAATGCTTGAAATTGGCATTAAAATATTGTCTGTCATTATATCCAGTTAGGACATATTTAAAAGGACATTACTTGTTGCATAAGATGTATAAAGTACATGCCTATTCAAATATACTAAAAATTTTACCACCCAAGAATGAAAATTTTCAGATAAAAAATTCTAATATTTTTCATATTTCTGCTCAAAACATAGATTGTGGGTACTAGTTAGAACCGCCTCGACGAGGCGGTTCTAACGAGTATCACAATCTATGTTTTTGAGCAGAAATAAGAAAAATAATATATACCCCTGTAAACCCCAGTTTTACTAAATAAAAGTGTGGGGTTTAAGGGGTACAAAACTATATAGGCATGTTTTCCTGATGATGCGCAGTACTCATGTTATAAATATTGATCATGTGCTTTTCTCGTTTGAAATATTTAACTTTTACCCTGAATTTAGAAATAATAGCATAGGGTGCTCTGGGATATATATTTGGTATCAATACACCAATGTTTGAAAATTATTGTGAATTTTCTCAAAATAGTCGGGGATTTTACTCAGGTACATGTACCCCGCTTATCTCTTCCTCTGCATCTGGCCAGGACGATTTGTTTAAACATATTATATTTGTATGTCATCAATTACATACATGAAACTACATATAATGGACATATACCAGTAATCATTTATATACAAATTGGAGTCGAAAAACAAAAACTTTCAACTTATATGAATTCGTTTCCAAACAAATCATAAAAGTAGATTCTATATAGAGTGTTCTGTACTCACAGTCGCACATACATAATTAGGATAAACGGACAAGACTAGATGAGAAAGTATACGGAAATGAATAAGAGAGGTACGAAAGACCGGTAGTGACATTTCAACTATATTAATTCAAGGTTTCAGCTTCACGAATTCACGAATTCAACTTCACGAATTCACGAATTCAACTTCACGAATTCACCTTCACGAATTCACGAATTCCACTTCACGAATTCTACTTCACGAATTCAACTTCACGAATTCATGAATTCAACTTCATAAATTCAACTTCACGAATTCAACATCACGAATTCAACAGTTGAATTCGTGAAGTTGAATTCGTGAATCCGAGAAGTTGAATTCGTGAAGTGGAATTCGTGAAGTTGAATTCGTGAATTCGTGAACTTGAAACATTGAATTAATGTAGTTGAAATGTCACCACCGGTCTTTCGTACAGAGGGGTATAGAATGATCATGCTAGGACAATGAAGGAAGATAAGTACGATTTCAGAACAATTATAGTGACTATCCACAATATCATTTTTCCGGGAGAAATAATGAAATAAAAAGAGCTATAACGTCATGAATTGTACCCTCGGACACGTGCGCCCAGCGAAGATTCAGATCAGACTGCGCAGTCGTAAAGTCTGATCAGAATCTTCCTTGGGCGCATTTTTGGATAGGTAATGATGCAAAGTTTCTTTATGCGGACAACGAAGACTCTGATCAGACTGCGCGGATGCGCAGGCTGATTTGAGTCTTCGTTGGACACATATGTCAGGAGATACAGTTTTTTTATCATGAGGTTATAAAATGCTTTTTGGTAAATAGAACTTTCTCATTTATAGCTATGGCAATGTGCTTTCGTAGCTTCGGAATATTTTCGATTTCCCTTGTTTACAAAACATAAGAATCTGGTAAAATGACATTTGAAGAGATAGAACTGCTGGCAGGCTTTACAGATTTTATTACAAGAAATATGACTTTTTAGCTCCTTTAAATATGAACCTCAGATGGATTTCTTTATTGTTTAATGTCGAATTTCAGTTTGCGGGGACTTTTTGCTTGTTTATAGTTCTAACGTTTGTTAATATGTATTGGCCTTTACCACTTTCTGAGCTAATTCAGCATTGTTTATATGCAGTGGCCTTTACCACTTTCTAGGCTAATTCAGCAGATGACAAACTGATATTTTTCTAATTTTTTTCCAGAAAATAGTGTCTAATATTTCATGCATTTTGTCTCCTAAGTTACCACTCTCCGGTCTAATTCAGTAGACGACAAAATGATGATATTTTTCTTACTTTTTCCCAGAAAATAGGTTCTGACATGTCATGGTTGAACTGTTAATGTTTGCATATGCTATAACGACTTTTATCCCATGGCGTGGCTCACTGACCGGGCCGCGAATCGCGCCGGTCTCTTAATATAGTTTGTCGGTTTGTGACGATCCCGGCAAATTTAAAAAAAACTTATAACAAAATTGTGTTATAAGCAGATTAATGTCTATTTTATTTTCATTTCAATTAAGAAACTTCATAAAGCTTAATGAAAGCAAACATTAAAGAATCACATTGTTGTTCTTTTTTACCTGTTACATTGAAAATTTATTAAACTTTAGTATACCCTTGTCCCATATTTCTATGTAAACATTAACACAATTTGCGCCGGTACTTAGACGTTTACGTCTAAATATTTTGTCTTGTATCTTCTCTGATCGCACAGAAAATAGTTGTGGACCTTGTGGACGTTCACAGAGTGGACTTTGTGGAAGTCCACAGTATTAGAAAGCACTTTTGTAGTGATTCAATGTATCAGTTAATGTGTGAAGAGCGTATAATCTAGATACGATGTGATTTACTTTTTCTTTGCGTGTCTGTGAGCGATTTCACCGCCTGCAAGTCTGGATTCCACATCTGAGCCGCAACGTTAGAAAATGTACCGTCGGAAACGTGCGCTTAGCGAAGATTCAGATCAGACTGCGCGTTTGCGCAGTCTGATCTGAATCTTCACTGGGCGCATTTTGAGTAAGCAAGAATGCAAAGTTTCTTCATGCGGACAACGAAAGACTCGGATCAGGCAGCGCGGATGCGCAGGCTGATTTGAGTCTTCGTTGGGCGCACATGTCAGAAGGCACGTTTTCTCACGTTGCGGCTGATCTATACAGGGAAACCACAGAAGGGAATCAATGAGCAATATAGCAAGTGGAATCATAAAGATGAGAATTTAATTCTTTGCCTGTTTCTATTTACTTCGATATATATATAATGCGTATCTTTAGAAAAGGTCCATTATGTCATATGTGAACAATAAAGGCAAAAGTTTGCGTGCGCACCTCTGTTCGTCGATGTAATCTGTAGTGCCCAGGGTCTGTTAATTCTGTTATAGTACTTGAAAATATGTTCGAATAACCCATTTCTTCTCTTCTGCTACATTTGGGTTTCGGCATAACTAATATATTTCCATAGTACTGATATAGCATAGTATAGATAAAAATGATTAGGTGAATACATCATTGAATATACTTGTTAGATTTTGCGTCATGTTTTGCAAGGGTGACAACTTTTTTGTCTTTGTTTGCTTTCCTGCACACCAGTCCCCTTCCGGAAAAGGGTCTATTCTAAAAAGATTACTTTTAGGTTAGACCTCTTTTCTGAGGGGAAACAAAACTAATTTCGACAGAGTTGGCTTCCCTGAAAGTGAATTAATTCACTTTAAGTATTTACTTCCATTAGAACTGGCGAACAGGTACAAACAAATCGAGTCTGTTATTAATTGTCTGTTATTTGTTTTATAGTGCATTTCCGAAAGATCCCCTTGTCAGATTATTTAATATCTATTGCATGTATGGAAAGTTATCTTGATAAAAACACAGAGAAACGAACATAGACGATGATCGTCTGAGATGCACTTTTCTCTCTCTGCATAGACATAAAATGACATGAGCCGTGGCTGGGGAAAATGAGTCTTCGGGATATTTGCGGGTAGCGAGGTCCCAGATCAGCTTGCGTAGCCACGCAGTCTGACCAGGACCTTCGCTACCCGCTTACCCAGAATTATTGGAAACTGTACAATCGATGTATAGCAAAAACCTTTGGTTTAAACATTATTTTATTTGTACGACGTCGTATAAACTGACAAGCATGTACAAAAGTTAAGACCTGTAAAAACCAAGACAGTTTTATACAAAAGATATTCAGAAGAAAGTCTACTGACTTTTTTAAATCTGTATCAAAAAGCCCTTACCAGGCTGTGCGGCTTTGCTGGCTAATCTAGATCTTAAATTCTTCATATATGCCTCAAAGATACATTTTCTCATTACATGACTATGTTTGAGAACAGAAACAAGTCCGCACAGACAATTTTGGAGAAGGAGTTGGAGTGCTTTATGTTAATAAGCAGTATATGACATGCTTTATGCTTTCGTTTTTGTCTTCTAGAAAATCTGTATTTTAGAGTATTTAAATCTTTTCCTGGAATAGTGGATGGGCATATCAGAAAATAGCATCCTTGAAGTGACAGTTCTCACTGGAAACACCTCCCCGATGCATGTTTTATGGTCACCCATAGTAAATGTTTTTATTTGGAGAAATAAGACAACTATTTATTGGGACACTCCTCTGCTTTTGAGCAATGAAATAAGACAGTCATGTTATTGGTGTCCGTATGTCCAACTTCGTTAAGTAATAACCCTAAATTTTGTATTTGTTTGAATTTTCGACAAGCAAGGTAAAGAGTTAAGACCTCCCAGTAGTTGACACATATTTTTATTAAATACGGAACGATTGTATTATTTAGCGTCCATAAGAGAACGCTCTAGACTGTACCATGTTAATTAAAAATCGGACATTATCCTTTGTGGACGGATATGCCTGAACAAACAGTGTAGACCCAGACCAGATGCCGCAGTTGCGGCGTCTGGTCAGGGTGTACACGTTTTGCTACTCCCCAAGCAGTTTATAGATATATAAACAGGTAATTACATGAACTTATTCATATTTTAGGACAAGTTTGTAAGGAGTTACAATTCTCCAGTATTTATGTAAAATACACTACTATTGTAATATTATTATCCTTAAGAGAACGCTTTAGACTGTAGAATGTTAATTAAAAATCATAAATTATCCCATTTTTGGACGTCGAAATCCCAAGACAGGCTTACGCATGTACATTTATAACGCCTTGATAATGACAATCCATTATTTTGATTGGCCTAATAATGTGCAGAATTGTCTCTCTGTCTTTGTTGTTCTCGTGTGAAGTCAAGTTGGTTTTTCAACAGCACGCTGCTAATTGATGAGAAATAAATTATGCATGAGAGATGAACTTGGTAATTGGTGTGTTTTAATTAGCTCCTAATATCAATCAGTCACATATTAGCTACCAATTTTGTAATTGATTGTTCAAATTTCTCTTCAAAATGTGCGGCTTTTTGACATACGCGAAGACTGCATTTTTGCCCTTTAGGGTATTTACCATATGTATTCGGACAGACAGGCCTGTGCAAACAGTGTAGACCCAGATGAGACGCCGCAGAAAGCGGCGTCTCATCAGGATCTACACTGTTTGCCACTCATCCAGCAATTTTAGACACAACATCGGGTAGTAAATTGTACTTGTTCACATTTTAGAACAAGTATGGTGAGGAGTTGAGGTATCCGAATACTTATGTTAAATACGGGAAGTTTCGGACAGTTACTAAACATTTGAACAAATCCTATTTGTTACTATGTCTCAGGATAAGTGGTAAAAAGGGCAGATGGTAATCGTTTCCTCAAGAGTACAAATATCAACCGTCGTAGCCGAACACTTTGACTAATTTCATGATAATTTATTTCCTAAGCGAGGCCTTGTATTAATGAACAAAATAAACTAACCAACATGCAAAAAAACCATATTGTATAGGGGCCAGCGCACGACCAAACCTACAATAAGACTTGTGCGACCAGCGAAGACTCAGATCAGCCTGCGCATCCGCGCAGTTGGATCAGAGTCTTCACTGATCACATGTCCCTTCTACAGCCTCCGGGCTATTCACAGAGGGATGAACGAGAACCCTTGCCTTGCTATACTGGGTGGTTTGGGTTTTACAGGCTGATCTGAGTCTTTCCTGGTCACAAAAGTCTTATTGTAGGTTTTGTCGCGCATAGTATAGTTCGTTCTTTGCGGGACCTCGTTGCTGCGGGAATTCATGCTTTGTCCTGCTTGTTTTCTTATTGTATTGTTTGCGGGATCCTGTCTAGCACTGTAATAAAGAGGGAGCTGGTTGGTTTTGAGGCCTGTGTTCTGTCTGTTATAGTTTGTTTACTCTACCTCTCGGATGTTATTGGTAGACTGTGTTCTGTGATTCGTCTCCTGGACATTGTCACTGCTAATTCATTACGAAAACACGCCTATCAATATATATAGAAAATTTCACCTCCCAAAACTGAAAAGTTTCAGACAAAAAACTCGGATGTTTTTCATATTTCTGCTCAAAACATAGATTGTGGGTACCCGTTAGAACCGCCTCGTCGAGGCGGTTCTAACGAGTACCCACAATCTATGTTTTTGAACAGAAATAAGAAAAATAAAGTATACCCCTGTAAACCCCAGTTTTACTATATAAAAGTGGGGTTTAAGGGGGTCAATATTATATAGATATGTTTTGTGATGTTGGACAAGAGGTGCGCTCTACATAGCCAACAGCGGCATCCCGTGGATACAAACGTCTTTTTACCTGCTGTTTAATTGTCACAGATGTAGCTGATGTCGTCTAAACACTGCCATTGTGGCATATATAAGGGCGGCTAATATTACACACACGCGCGCGCACGTACGCACGCACACACGCACGAGAGAGAGAGACCTAGTTACCTTACAGACATATTTTCGAATAAATTTACATGTTCTGTCTAATCTGTAACAAATAAATGGCAGATTATGAGGATTTATTTGTCAGTACATCTAAAAATAGCTGTGGAAAGCTAGGTCAAGAAAACGTATGGCCTGTGCATAACGCAATTAATATAATTAATATTCGCTTTTAGTAATTTTTCGTATTAAATTAGCATATAGTGAAATGTTCAAAAGTTTGACATGCAGTCATATCAGGTTCTTCTAATTACATAACTGCTAAAATCTAAATTTATTTGGGCACCCCTATGACATAGTGGTCAAATATCATTTCTAACATCCCTGCCATTATAATTTCTGACATCTCTGCATTCCAGTGACATAATGGTCAAATAAAATTTCTGACCCCTACCCACCCACCCATTTTACTATATAAAGTGATGAATAAGGAGGGTAACCCATCCACCCATTTTACTATGTAAAGTGATGAATTAGGAAGGTAACTGACCCACCCATTTTACTGTGTAAAGTGATGAGTTAAGAGGGTAACCTATCCACCCATTTTATTATGTAAAGTGATGAATTAGGAGGGTAACCCACCCTACTATTTTACTATGTAAAGTGATGAATTAGGAGGGTAACCCACCCACCCATTTTACTATGCAAAGCGATGAATTAGGAGGGTAACCGACCCACCCATTTTACTATGTAAAGTGATGAATTAGGAGGGTAACCAGGACCCGAGGTTATAAAACTTTTTTCATGCTCAACTCAGCTGAGCATGAAATTTGTCCTGCAAACAAATCTCAAATAACTGATAAATGCAAATTCTTTCTTGCTAAACATAGCTGAGCATGAAAATTTCTCTGCTAATAAATATAAAAATGCCAACTATTGTTGGCATTTTCATATTTATTAGCAGAGAAAATTTCATGCTCAGCTTAGTTGAGTATGAAAAAAATTTTATAACCTCGGGGTCAGAATTCTGAATTGTTGTGGTTCAGTTATGTACCTCAATGCAGGGTACGAAACCATAACAGGCGCGACGCGACAAGAGTTCTGAATAAATGATGCATTTCTTTTATGATTTCGTTTTATGAATAAATCGCAAATCCCGAAGAGGAGCAAATTCTTTCGTTTTAGAGCTTTTCTGTACATTGAATTAATGCTTGGCAGACGATTCACTTGAAATGACAAGCCGTATTTTCGCTAAATATATTCAAAGTGTCGCCTGCTGCAGTTGTGTTTAGCGCTTTAAAGGTTAAATTCGTGTGACATTACGAAAACATGCCTATTCAAATATATTGAAAATTTTACAGTCAAAAAAGGAAAAAAAAAATCAGATAAAAAATTCTGATTATTTTCATATTTCTGCTCAAAACATAGATTGTGGGTACTCGTTAGAACCGCCTCGGCGAGGCGGTTCTAACGAGTACCACAATCTATGTTTTTGAGCAGAAATAAGAAAATAATGTATACCCCTGTAAACCCCAGTTTTACTATATAAAAGTGGGGTTTAAGGGGGTCAAAATTATATAGGCGTGTTTTCGTGATGAAACAAGGCAGATAATAAGAACAGCTTCATTGATTTGTTTTCTGTCAGCTTTATGGATCTTTGAATCAAGTTAACCATTATCGGCAATGAGAATCTGTATTACAACATTAGAACGCATCACGACTGTGCCATAATTTCAGTCATTTCCTGGATATAGCCCCATCGGGTCAAATTCATACGTCCTGGTGATACAGTTTATTTTGCAATATTACCAATACTTCTCCTATTTCAACATAGTTTGAAATTTAGTGATCATATTGAATGTCGCATGGTGTTTTACATACACACACACACACGCACGCATACCCACACACAAACACATGCGCGCAAGTGCACACATGCACTTACGCATGATGTATTACTGATGCATTTATTTAGTGGAGTAAAGAAATATCTAAGGATGATCATTTACTTGGAACCACGAGTACCAGAGTTACAGCTGCAGTCATGTTAATATAGAAAGCCGGTTAAGCATCCCAGTCTCATGACCGAATTGGAGAAGTTTATTTGTGTTTCGTTTTTATTTATTTATTTATTTTATTTATTTTTTATTTTTATTTATTTATTTATTTTATTTTTTTTTTTTATTTATTTATTTATTTTTTTTTTGTTTTGTTGAATAATAAGTTAAATCGTTTTTCGTTTTTCAACATTGGGGCTGAGGCAGACTATCGAATTCCTAGTGTCGAAATTTTATTTCGACGTTCGAGCAAATATCAAATGTCAGGATCTGAATATCAAAATAGTACATTCCTTCGGATTTTCAACATTGTGAAGTTGATAGTCCGCCTCAGTCCGAATGTCGAAAAACGAAAAGCGAATAACCTAGAGGGTTCACCAAGAGCGAGATTACAGAATTTACCTCTTGAAACGGTTACGCCAGATATGAAAGAAATATTATCCCCAATCATTTTGCCTCCTTTTGCAAAGGGGATCTACTCTAAACGGAATGAATTTGCTCCAGTTAGAAGCTCGTAGGGAGCACATTTTTTTCTTTTAGAGTAAACCCTTTGCAGAAGGGGAACAGTGCGCAGAAATGCAAACAGGGAGGAAGTTACAGAAGATGTCTCCCTTGTAAATATGGCGGAAAGTCTACAAAGTTTTCCCAGAACCCTTACCCTTTCAGCAATTACAAATACAATCGACTCTCGTTATCTCGAATTCCGAGGGACTCACTGAAACACTTCGAGATATCCGTACCTCGACATATCAGAGTTGAGAGAGTGAGAAAAACAATAAATTGAACAACCACATTTAACAAATGAATACATAATTTGACTCCTAAGTTAGATATATATATATATATATATATATATATATATATATATATATATATATATATATATATATATATATATATATATATATATATATATATATATATATATATATATATATATATATATATAGATAGATAGATAGATAGATAGATAGATATATATAAAGTAATGTGGAAAAGAGGAGAAATTAATTTCTCCTCTTTTCCACATTATTTTGTTACCTGTTGTCATAGTTTCATGTTAAAACAGGGACCAGATGTTTTCTTCGAGATAAGCGGTAATTCGAAATAAGCGAGTTCGAGATAACGAGGTTCGACTGTAGTTTCGTTTTGTGGGGACGTGGGGTTTGTGATAGCTGTTATTGCTGTAGTCCTCGATGAACTATACATAGAGCTTAAGGTGACCAGCTACACATAGAAGATTCTGAACCATTTCTGCTAAGGGAGTCAAATTTTGTGACTTTCTGTTTGCTATACTACATACCAATCCCCTTCTGGAAAGGGGTCTGATCGAAAAGGAAATACTTTGCTTCTAAGGGGAGCAAATTCTTTCATTTTACAGTAGACCCCTTTTTAGAAGGAATGCAAGAGCATCATGACAAAGTTATCACCCTTGAAAGTGTATCACAACCCATTTATTTTGTATAAGCAGTAATAATTGACGGAAATATCTCCGGAAAATATTTAGCGATAATGATGAGATTGACAGATGAATAATTAAGCTTCTGTCTGCATGTGATTTCATAGCAGTCTGACAAAGATCATTTCCGGCGATCAAACTCTTTGAACGCTTGTTGAACCCAGTTCGTTTTAACATTGACAGCAGGCGAGTCTGTTCTATTTTAGGAACGGCTTGACTGATCTTGCCTGATAAGGGCATCTTGCAACTTGGCACACGCTTATCAGAACTGGGACGAGTTGCATAAGGCGAGCGTTACAGAGCGCTTTGTGGCGCTTCGCAATGCAACGGTACGTTACCAAAAAGCGCTTCGTAGCGCTTTGTAACTATGTTTGGAGCTGACTCGCTATCTGAAACAGACTGTTGCATAGCAACGAGACAAAACAAAATGGCGGCGCCCGACGTAGTCAGTGTCCGTTTTAAGAGATGAAATGTTTCTTATTTATTTTATTGTCCTTAGACGGCGTGCATTGTGCAGAAATGACCATAGAACACAAAACCAATCGTTGAAGCAAGCTTTTTTTACGAGAAATTCCTAGCTTGAAAATCGTGTCATTTTGGCAGACATTTTAAAAAGCGCTCCAAACAAACAAACCGTTGCATAGCACGGAAAAATCGCTACAGAGCGCTACATGAAAGCGCTTTCCTTATGCAACTCACCCCAGGTCATCAGTTAGGGACCGACCATTTAATTTTGATGGGGGTGGAACATATATTCAGGTATGGATTTTTTTCCGCGACGCGTTTTAGCAAAGTCTACAGTGCATTTACTCTGGTCCTGGCTATTTTGTTTCGGGTAAAATTGAGTCCTGTTTTTTTTTTTAATCTTCCCCAACATCACATAATAATCTAATGGTTGCTCCCTTTGTATGAGTGTGATTTTGCATGACTGACCTTAGTTGTCTTCCGCAGAAGATCTTACCAAATAAACCAACGGTGTTTAAAAAAGATCAAGAAATCGGTTGTTAAATTAAGATCTAATACGATTTTGAACAAACTAATTTTAGATTTAAAGCGCCAAGCAAGACTTAAAGCGCCAAGCAAAACTGTAAAACTGTAGCAGGCACCATTCTAAAAACATCTTTAATTTTCAGAATAAATAAGACTTGAACATTTCATGTGAATCGATTCACATGAAATGTCAAGCCTTAGTTTTGCTGATAAATAAAGTAAAATATTTTAAAATGCTGTTGCAGTTGTAACTAGGAACTTTGAAGATTAAGGCTTATCTCAGTTTTGGGCCATACACGCCCCCCCGATGCCCCTCCCCTACATACGATTGTGACATTCTCTTGCTTTTTCTTGTGTGTGTGTTTTTTTTGTTTTTTTCTTTGTTGTTTTTTTTTTTTTTTTTTTTCAATTTGGTTTGTTTGTTTGTTGTTTTTTGTTTCTTTTTGAATTTTTGGGGTTTTTTTTTTTTTTTTTGGTTTGTTTGTTTGTTTTTGTTTTTTTTTTTTCTTTTTGAAGTTTTTTTTTTTTTTTTTTTTTTTTTTCAAAATACCTAACTACATAACTGATGTCGTATCTACCCTCAATATTTGAACATATTGCCTCCTTACCGTACTTATCAATAACATTTGAACAAGTTCATTTTACTACTTGTTGCTATGTCTAAAATGTTTGATGAATAACAAACAGTGTAGACCCAGATCAGACGCCGCGATCTGCGGCGTCTGATCTGGGTCTATACTGTTTGGTCAGGCCTATCTGACGGAATACTAATGGTACATAGCTATTTCTAGGATTGTATCATATTGCGTGACGTCGCTTCGAAGGACATCTATTGTATACTCGAAAGTAGTTATATCGATGAAAACCAGACGGTTTAACCATTAATGCAGTGAAAACCTCAACGAATTATTCCGTTAGGAATGTCGGAATGGTCTTTATATAGTTAAAGGATATCTACAGTAGTTTTACGGCTTCTGATATTTCAAATTACTAACATCATGACAAATAGTGTTGGCCTGGTCAAATTTTGTCTAGTCTGTTTTCCAAGGACTCTTATCGGGACAAAGCATTAAAGGTTGATACCGGAGCTAATTTTGATATAACCTTACAATTTGTTGTCTAAAAAGACTATTCCCAAATAAAATTAAGCTGCCCCTCGTTTGCTTCTGATGACTGTGTAATAAAGTAGTATAGAACATCACGAAAACACGCCTATATAATTTTGACCCCCTTAAACCCCACTTTTACATAGTAAAACTGGGGTTTACAGGGGTATACATTATTTTTCTTATTTCTGCTCAAAAACATAGATTGTGGGTACTCGTTAGAACCGCCTCGCCGAGGCGGTTCTAACGAGTACCCACAATCTATGTTTTGAGCAGAAATATGAAAAATATCAGATTTTTTTATCTGAAAATTTTCCTTTTTTTGGTTATAAAATTCTCAATATATTTGAATAGGCATGTTTTCGTAATGAGAAAATATTGTCTATATAAGTATGTAGTTTTCTAACTAGGCTTTATAGCCAAGTTAGGTCAAGAAAGGTAAAATGTTATCAATTAAATAGTGAATTTAACCTATTTCTTTAATTAAAAGATTTTTTGTATATTTGTATTTTTATGTATTTTATGATAAGCTTGTGTATTTTTTTAACAATGAATGTGCAGATTCTTCAGAACCTATAATAGAGCATAAATTATTTTCGTGAAACTTGGAGTATCAGAACTAATTTTACAGACAATATAATTATTAAAACAACAGTCTGAGAAAATCAGTTTGAGACAAAAGTGAAGCTTCTATGATTTTGGTTGCATCTAAAGTAGCTCTGACATCAACCTTTAATTCTTTCACATTATTTTGATAATAATAGGTTTTTGCAAACAGCTTCGATCCAGATGAGACGGCTCATATGAGCCGTCTCATCTGGATCGACGCTTTTTTATTTTCAGTCTTTCAACTTTACGTATAAACTTCTTTTCAAGCGATAGTTTGTTCAAAGAGAAAAGCAGGCGACAAAATATCGTCTGAAATTTGGAACCGAAAGAGTTGATGAGTCAAAACGCATTGATTTCCACTGATTAAGGGGAATGGATATACTTTCAGGAGAGCAGACGATGTCGAATTGTTTTTCCCATCTGAAAAGGGGTCTTTGGCAAATGTCCTAAACTTTCGAACACCTTTTTTCCATCCTTTTTTGGCCTATTTTTTTGCTTTTAATGCAATTGTTTCTTAAGATACTTTGTGTAATGGCATACAGTGTAGACCCTATCAGACTGCTCCTCTATGAGCAGTCTGATCTGGGTCTGCTCTGTTTGCATATGCCATTTTGTCAGCCACTTTGGTGTACGAAAGTTTAGGACATTTACCGTACTCTAAAAGGCTAGAATTTCCTTACAGTGGGAGCAAATAGTTTCTTTTTAGAGTTGACCTCTTTACAGAACGGATTTAATGAACTAATCACCACTGCAGCAGACAACATTCTATTTTTTTTTTTTTTTTTTTTTTTTTTTTTTCATTACTTTTCGGAAAAAATGAAGCTTGATATTTCATTGTGTATTGTTTGCTGACCATATTGCTAAATAGACTGCTCCACTTTTGTCAGTATAAGAAATCTGAATTGGGTAAACTGCTTGAATTGGGCAAAACTGCCTGAAAAAAAAAAAAAAAAAAAAAAAAAAAAAAGAAAGGCGCAAAGCAGTACGTTTCGTTGGCTATGCTACCATACGAAACTAATTCCACGGGACATCTACATTTATTTGTGGTTATTGTAATTTACTGCAAAATTGAGCCATGCTATATTTACCCCAATAATAATGTAAACCCAGATCCGGTCCAGAGGTTATAATACTTTTTCCATGCTTAACTCAGCTGAGCATGAATGTCCTGCTAATAAATCGTAAATTATTAACAATTCCTTAAGCATGAGATTTTCTCTGCTAATAAATATGAAAATGCCAACTATTGTTGGCATTTTCATATCTATTAGCAGAGAAAATTTCATGCTCAGCTGAGTTGAGCATGAAAAAAGTTTTATATCTCTGGGCCAGGTCTGCACAGTTTGCCACTCAGTCAGGAGATTTTAATCATATCTACAGGTAGTTTGATGGTAGGTTTGAAGGTATCTTGAAATATCTAGGGAATCTATGATAGACGGTATCAGGGCACTGGTGCATTAAAGTACACATGTCACCTTGGGCTGTTCGCATTTATCTGATACATACATTTTTAACACCATGCTGGTCAAATTATAGGTTTACATTCTTACGGGGAATTTTATACTTTTTTAAGAGAGACAGCTCTACCAAAATTGATTTGCTCCTTACTACAAAACGATCTATTCTAATAGGTAAAAGTTTGCTCCCCTTGGGAGCAAATTCTTTCCTTTCAGAATAGACCTCTTTACAGAGAAGGGGAATTGTGAACCGGAAAGCAAACAGGAAGTCACAGTTGTCTCTTTTGTCGAAAATGGAGGAAAATCAACCAAGTGAATCCTGTTTCCTTAATACGTTTGTATTTCATTTGAAATGACACTGTGTGAGACGACGACCGTGTACCACCGTTGGAGACTGTAAAGAACACCGATATCTTTATTGTGGGTCACGTAAGACAAGTCATTTGCAACCTCGAAGGCCCAGATTTGTCTGAGTATAGGTGTAGACTTAGCAGAACCTTTGTTATCCGCTTTTTGAATCAGTAGATGTTGTAGAAATCATTACGTTAACCAGTCTATGTAATGTGTTGCACCACCTCCTCTCATGGTCCCTCGTAGTATAGTGAAAACATGGTTATTCAGGGGTCTACATTACAGAGAGGATTTTAACAATGTTGCTTTTAAATTTGTTTATTACTTCTTGCAATCATTTTACTGCATGAAACGGTCTGTATGTGTTTAATATCCGAGCGGTTCCTCATTTCCCATGTTATATGGCGAAAATGCAATGGCTTACATGAACCTTGGTAAGAGGGTTATCAAGATAAATAGTCAATTAAAAAAATATATAAAAACATGTGTTATGGGTACTCATTTCAGGTATATCGAGTCTGCTTTTTTCGTGTTTCATGCATTTCTTTAGCCTTGTCAAGGCGTTTACCGACCTTCCATGCACACAAAGGGCCGCTGTTGATCTCTTAATATCACCCTGTCCTTGGCGAAGGTACGAATGCTAATCTGGGCTTTGGGTGTCCACATATGGCCCGAACACTTTTTTGCAGGACACGACTCAATTAGCAGAGGTGTCGGCCAATACAAAGGTCATCATCGGTCAGTCATATTAAGATAATTGGGTCTCGTGAAGCGAAAAAGTCCCTTCGAACATGCGCAAAATGCGCAGATTCAGATCATCCTGCGCATGCTCAATGTATCATCCGGGCCTTTGCTCTCCATCCATACATACTGTAGTATCTAATAGTTCTGTTGGCGGACAGTGAAGGCCCTGATCAGACTGCGCGGATGCGCAGGCTGATCTGGGCCTACGCTGTCCGCATACGCTCAAAGACACGCTCTCGCTTGGCGAGGCCCATATGAACTCTTCTAATTAAAAGCAGATTGAATTAAGACTTCCTTTCTTAATCTACCGTTAATAATACATATTTTATTGGCATTAGTTCTAAGAATGGGGATATTTCTGTCGTACTTGCAAACTTGAAGGAGATTATTAAATTTCTTTATATTTCGCAGCTTCTCGATGACAAACGCTTCAAAAATAGGAATTCTGAAGTGTAAGCACTTCGGGGTTATTAGTTCAGGTTACAAGGGCAACAGCAATCATGATTTGTTCAGTGTTAGCTTTCCTGCATATCAAACCTTGTCTGAAAAGAAGGTCTAATCTAAAAGGAAAGAATTTGCTCCCAAGGTGAGCAAATTCTTTCCTTTAAGATTAGACCACTTTTCAGAAGGGAGACGAAAACTGTTTAGATTAGACCACTTTTCAGAAGTGAGGCGAAAACTGTTTAAATTAGACTACTTTTCAGAAGAGAGGCGAAAACAGTCTAGATTCGACCACTTTTCAGAAGGGTTCTAAACAAAACAGTTTAGATTAGACCACTTTGTAGAAGAGAGATGAAAATTGTTTAGATTAGACCACTTTTCAGAAGGGAGACGAAAACTGTTTAGAATAGACCACTTTTCAGAAGGGAGGCAAAAACTGTTTAGATTAGACTACTTTTCAGAAAGGAGGCGAAAATTGTTTAGATTTGACCACTTTTCAGAAGGGAGGCGAAAACAGTTTAGACAGTTGTCCGACCTGTGTATTAATTCGCCTTAGTGTATTCATATTGGAATTCTATAGTTGGAACTCATCCCTAACAGAAATTTTACAACCAATTAAAAGATGTCATTTCTTAAGGCAAATGATATCATCAAAAAAGGGACAGAAATAATTCCAGAAAGTGGTTTAAGACGACAAATTGTGACTTCCAAAGAAACTGATTATTTTAAAGCAATTAGAGTTAAAACAGGACGCCACCTTCAATATAGTGTTAAATTTCCTTAGAATATCATAATAGAGAAAAATGACACTTAGTTTGTTATGTGATAATTTAGAAAAGCCACGAAGAAAACGAAAATTGGCCGCGCCATGCGAAAACGTGTCATCGGGCATACGTGGGCAGCGAAGGTTCCGATCAGCATGCAGATCCGCGCAGTCTTCGCAATCCTTCACTGTCCGCTAACGATGATTGGATTGTACAGAATGTATGAATGAAGAACAAAGGCCCGGATAATACTTTGCAATTGTACAGGATCTAAATATGCGCAAGTTCGAAGACAATTTTTCGCTTGACGCAGCCCAAATAATGTATGTCACAAAAATATACCTACATAATTTTGACCCCTTTAAACCCCACTTATATATAGTAAAACTGGGGTTTACAGGGGTATACATTATTTTTCTTATTTCTGCTCAAAAACATAGATTGTGGGTACTCGTTAGAACCGCCTCGGCGAGGCGGTTTCTTACGAGCACCCACAATCTATGTTTTGAGCAGAAATATGAAAAATATCTGGATTTTTATTTAAAAACTTTTAGTTCTTGGTGGTGAAATTTTCAATATATTTAAATAGGCGTGTTTTTGTAATGATTTTTGTTAGTTTTAGCCAGTGAGTTTTGTCAGATTTTCACAGCCGCTTTATTGTTATGGCAGTCAAGACCAAAGTGTAGATCATAATACCATTAAGTCAAGGCCGAGGCTTATAATTGCTCTTTGTATCGATATAGTACAGTACAATACGAAAATGAAAGAGCTGGAATCTGGATCATGTTCGTTAGCGTTGGTCTTAGCTTGATATTTACTTTTGTGCATGATATCTCATGAACCGGTTGGTGGATTTTCATCAGTATTGCAGGGACACATCGTTGAGACATGTTTTAAAGCTGATTAGATAATTATGATTTTGGCCTCATTTTCAAGTCCAGGATTGGAGAATTGATTGATTGTGTTGGGGTTTAACGACACGTCAACCCATGAGGGTCATTTTGTGTCGTCTCCCAGAGAAAGGGAGAAAAGAGATAGAAGAGAGAGTAGAGGAGATAAAAGAGAGGGACAGGGAAGAAAGAGGAACAGGAATGAAAGTGAAGAAACAGAAGAAATAAAAACATTCCCCCTCTACCCTTACCCACTACAAGGATAGCAGGCCTTGCCTAACTGTAAGCCAATATCAGTTGGACGCCCCAGTGATGTAAGATATACAGCACCTTCGCACCACCCGACCACCCCCCCCAGGATTGGAGAAACTGTATCACATTTACCGTAGTTTCTTGCGGGCATACAATCCCTTGAACTGTTGACGGAATTCCTGCAAACTTTCAGTGTTTCATCATTTGGACCCGGTCAGCTTCGCAGTTCATTAGATTTTGGTGATCTTGATCTCGTTTATAACCTTTTCATCCCCGAGTTTCTGAAGAGGAATCTTCCATCAGTGTATTAGACCAAACCATTGTTCCAAATAGGGGAATTCAAAAATCGAAACCGAAACAGTGTAGATCCTGATGAGACGGCTCTTTATGAGCCTTCTCCTCAGGATCTACAATGTTTTCACAGGTATCTGGTTTGATCTGAAAGACTGAAAGGGTTATAGTCAGCACGTACATAGTTGCCCAATTAAACTCTTCTGGTTTCAGAAGGAAGACAGGAAGGTCTGCTAACTGTTCGTTTCACGCTTTTTGAAACCGAAAACCCATGATCGTTTGTCTTCACGCAGCCACCAGTTTTGAAAGGTCTTCCGAGTCTTCCAAATACCCAGTGGAAGACTCGGAAAAGAAGAGGTCACGTGTCTGGATACGGCATCAACAAGATCGAATTTAACAAAGAGCAATTTGTACAGACATGTTTGTGAGAAAGTCATATTACAGATGATGTTTTTTTTTTCTTTAAAAAAAATGACCGTTGACCGTCTATCGTGCAGAGTGGATATTTTCATTGTAATTTTGCATTGTTCAAAGCTGTTTAAAACGGTTAAGTTTATCAAATAAAATATTCTTTAGTCAATTTTCTTTTATGTTCTGCCATAAAGGGGGTAAAAGCAAGAATTGCTTTGGATCTGAGCTACAGTGTGTTCGATTAGCAAGCCAATATTCCGTCTTCTGTTTACCTTCTGTTACGTGATAGAATACTTCTGAAATTCCGCTTCCAGAAGAGCTAAATCCAACCGGCCAATAGCCTTAACTTTCATATATGCCAAATTTACTTGACTTGGTGAGGAAGTTCTTAGAATATATCTACTTATTCTAAATTTTCATAGGCCTACCCTATTTATCCTCCAGACCATTGGCCTTAAAATTGAATAAATCCATTTTACTACCTGTTAGTGTGTCTAAAACCTGCTGGATAATCTCGTTCCACATTCTGCGGTGTCTTATCTGGGTTGGTAGTGTCTCTCCGGCCTGCCTGTCCAAATACTTTGGGTATATACGGTATACAACTGATGCTTTCAAATCGTACACATGTGGAACCGGATAAATTTGTTTTGAAGCCTCTAGCTGTTGACATAACTATACGGTCTGTTCTGACGTCACATACAGGTTTTAACTCCGAGGGAAATAACAGAAACAATAGAAATACCTGAGCACTTAACCTCTGCCACTCTCTGACCAAATTCAGCAGACGACACATCGGTGTTATTTTTTTTTATTTGTCCCAGAAAACAGGATTAGACATTCCATGCAAATTGTCTCCTAAGAACAGAATTTGCATGAAAAGTCAAAGCCTGTTTTCACATTTATGGGGAGACGATTTGCATGAAAAGTCATAGCTTATTTTCACATTTATGGTTGGTTTCTTGAAGCCTGGGAAAAATCTCGAATAGATACGGCTAAACAATGCTGCAAAGGGAGACAACTTTTGACGAATGGGAGCTACCTAAATGATATTTTAGTCCTTTCAAAAATGAGGGTTACTTATAAAACAAAGAATTTGATCCCAGAATGACATTATGAAAAAACGCCTATTCAAATATATTGAAAATTTCGCCACCAAAAACTGAACGGTTTCAGAGAAAAATTCTGATATTTTTCATATTTCTGCTCAAAATATAGATTGTGGGTACTCGTTAGAACCGCCTCGTTATATAGGTATGTTTTCGTGATGAGGGACAAATTCATTTTTTTAAGAGAAGCCCACAATAAAAAGGAAGCAACTTGTTTCTATACCAGAGCTATTTCATTTGGCGATGTATCCATTCCTCTGTAAAAACCGAATGTATCACTCGAACTCATTTTTCATTTGTTAAGTTTATACAGTTGCATAAACATGGACAGGTAGATTGGTTTGTGTATAACAGGTTAATTAAATAATAATGCAATACACTAAACAGTGATAATGTGCCCCGTAAAATGGCTATAAATGTTTAGTAAATTAAGTCTTATGGCATAAAATACTTAACGTCAATATAGCCCATGTATAGCCCATAAATAATGCAGTGCTAGTTCGCACTTAGCCAATACACAAATATTGAAAATTTTCAGCGATTTGTCATTAAGAGGAGAATAGATGAAAGTACGCCCCTGGCCAATTAAGCTGTTGGTTGATCATTTATGAACTAAATATTACCTGTATAACTACTATCTCATAGATCCAGATATGACACTTTTTTTTCGTCCAAAATCGACTGATATATTTCATATTTCTCCACGAAAACATATGTTGTGGGTACCCATTAGAAGCGCCTCGGCGAGGCGCTTCTAATGAGTTCCCACAACATATGTTTTCATGGAGACATAAGAAAAATATTATGCTGGAACCCCTCTAGTCTGGAGCTATGCTATCTTCCATATAGTTAAAAACTGTGATAAAGTTGGACCCATTTGTAAGTATTTGACACAAAAACAAGTGGTTTTCAAAGAGGATAGTACATCAGTAGTGATAAACTTCCTTTTAAAAATGGCCAAATTGAAGAAATGACATACGGGTACGTACATGGAAAATGTATTCTCTCATACTGTTTTAAATGGAAGATTTTCTAAAGCCAAGCCTGGGCAATTAGTTTAGACCAAGATCAGATCCGACTTCTGATCAGGGTCTACACAGTTTATCACGCATATAGCAGTTTTAGACACTTCAACAAGTAGTAAATTTGACATTCAAATTTAAGGACAAGTATGGTAAGGAATTATTATGCCCGATTATTTGGGTAAAAAACACGGTATGCGGTAAACCCGTAGATGCCTGGATAAGTGTAGCCCAGTGTCGACCAAAATAAAAGAAATTTTTATGCTATATGTGAACTTCGACCGACCGAATCAGACCGAATCTGGGTTTAGAGGGGTATACATTATTTTACTTATTTCTACTCAAAACATCGATTGTGGGTACTCGTTAGAACCGCCTCGGCGAGGCGGTTCTAACTATTACCCACAATCTATGTTTTTGAGCAGAAATTTGAAAAATATCAGAATTTTTATCTGAAAATTTTCATTTTTTGGAGGTAAAATTTTGAGTATATTTGAATAGGCTTTTGTTTTGGGGTTACATATGTAGATGCATCATTGTCTGCTCCATACCTTTGATACTTTTTGAGGTAATTTCATAATATTTGGTAGGGTTGAAGAGGAGGACCAGTAGGCATGCCGCTTACAAAAGAGACAACTCTCACTTTCTTCATTATGCACTTATCTCCCCTGAAGCCGAAATCTTGTACAGATCATAATTCCATTACTGTCTGAAATAATTTGATATCATTTGGCGGGAACATATATCAGGTCAAGTAGGAGTGTTGCATGCAAGAAGGACAACTCTTGCTATGGTCTTTTTCTAGTTAACTTCCATGAACCAATTTCTTAGCCATATTCTTGTGCACTCCATAACTTCTTAATGGTTAGAAATATTTTTGAAATATTTGGTAGAGTTAAAGATAAGGATAGTAGGCGTGTTAAGTGCAACAGAGACAACTGTCACTCCTCGTTATGTACATATTTCCCCTGAAGTCAAAATCTTCTGCAGGCCATAACTCGCATACTGGTTGGGAAAATTTGATTATAATTGGTAGGAACATATATCAGGTCAAATAGGAATATTGCATACAGGAAGGACAACTCTTGCTATGGTCATCTTCTGGTTATCTCCCCGGAACGAATTTCTAGGCCAAGTTCTCATGCGTACCATAACTTTATATTGAATTGAAATATTTTGATAATATTCTGTATAGAGACATAGATAAGTACCTGTAGGCCTGTCACATGCAAAAGAGACAACTCTCACTTCCATCGTTATGTACTTATCTCCCCTAAAGCCAAAATTTTGTGCAGGCCATCACTCCCATACTGTTCGAGATAATTTGAAATTGTTGGGTAGGGACATACCTCAGGTCATGTAGAAGTGTTACATGCAAGAAGGACAACTCTTACTTTCTTATTTTTTGCTAGTTTTGATATTGGTTTGCGTTCAATAACTTTTGCAGATGCATTGACTTCATTGGAAGTTTGCAGAATATATCATTGTAAAATACCGGTCAAGGGATAGGAGCGATTATTAGGGTATCGCTCCTGAACGAATTTCTAAGCCAAGTTCTTGTGCCATAACTTATTATTTGTTTGAAATATTTTGATGATATTTTCTGGAGACTTGGATAAGTACCTGTAGGCATGTCACAGGCAAGAAAGACAACTCTCACTTTCTTCGTTATGTACTTATCTCCCCTGAAGCCATAATCGTGTGCAGGCCATCACTCCCATACTATTTGAGATAATTTGAAACATATCTCAGGTCACGTAGAAGTGTCACATGCAAGAAGGACAACTCTTAATTTGTTATTTTTATTGTGTTGATACTGGTTTCCGCTCATTAACTTTTGCAGATTGGAAGTTTGCAGAATATATCTTTGTAAAATACCGGTCATGACTCGTACTGAAAGCTCATCTCACATTCAATACATAACAATATACATATACTACCAAAAAACCCTTTTAAACCTGTAACTTGCTTTTTGCTAAATTTTAAGTGATTTCCTAAAATCAAAATATTGATTTGCAATTAGCTATTGATAGCTGTAATTACATGTGAAAACGACACGTCAAAAGCAATACCAAGACAGTTCAAACTATTATCTATTTCTAATCGCTCCTCTAATAGCAAATATTCTGTTTTAAAATATTTTAGAACAATTCTATATATAAATACAAACAAAAATATCTTAAGTTTTCAAGGTGACACTAAATTGATACATTTCAGTTGTAAATTACAAATGTATATTTCAAGCGCGGTGACATTTGTTTTGAACAATTAAGGGTATAGTATAATACTTGTACTTTTCAGGTACCGTGTTTTCTCTAAATATTGGTTCAGCTAGGTCTGGGCAAACAGTACAGACCATGATCAGACGCCGCCAACGCGGCGTCTGACCATGGTCTGCACTGTTTGCCATTGACTTGGCAGTTTTTATACATTTTTTTAACATATAAACAAGTTGGCAAAGGGACGTCCAGATTTTAGGATGGTAAATAGTTATGTTATCTAAACACTTAGAATAAATTCGGTAACCCATAAAGACACAATAAAACGCACTCTTTCTTGTCCCACAGAGTTCTATTTGTTTTAAATAAAATGTTGTTTCAAGAAAGTGGATTTAAAATGTTTACCTTGTCGCTACTGTGGTTTGTCTATGTCGCAAAAGAAGATAACATTTGATCAGGTAAGAATTTGAAAAAAGAAGAACATACGTTGATAAATTGTTATGTCACAATATGAAAAGAAAAATGACCTTATCTGGATATGAATACGTTGAATGTCATTCTGTCATCAAGAATATGCAGCAGGAAGACTGGTCTTTATATCTGATTATGTCACAAATCTTCAGACACTAACCTCAGAAGCTTCAGCAGAGGACACTTTGAAAGCTGGTAGTACATTCCACAGCTGAGGACACTATTAAACCTGGTAGTACATTCCACAGCTGAAGTCATTATGAAAGCTGGTAATACATTCCACAGCACATGTCATTATAACAGCTGGTAGTACACTCCACAGCTGAGGACACTATGAAAGCTAGTAGTACATTCCATAGCTGATGACACTATGAAGGCTGGTAGTACATTCCACAGCTGAGGTCATTATGAAAGCTGGTAGTACATTCCTCAGCTGAGGTCATTATAAAAGCTGTTAGTACATTCCACAGCTGAGGACACTATGAAAGCTGGTAGTATATTCCACAGCTGAGGGCACTATGAAAGGTGGTAGTACATTTCACAGCTGATGACACTATGAAAGCTAGTAGTACATTCCACAGCTGAGGACAATATGAAAGCTGGTAGTATGTTCCACAGCTGAGGACACTATGAAATGTGGTAGTTCATTCCTCAGCTGAGGACACTATGAAATGTGGTAGTTCATTCCTCAGCTGAGGACACTATGAAATGTGGTAGTTCATTCCACAGCTGAGGACACTATGAAATGTGGTAGTTCATTCCTCAGCTGAGGACACTATGAAAGCTAGTAGTACATTCAACAGTTGAGGGCGCTATGAAAGCTGGTAGTACATTCCATAGCTGAGGATATTAGTAAAACTGGTAGTACATTCCACAGCTGAGAACACTATGACAGCTGGTAGTACATTCCACAGCTGAGGACATTATGAAAGCTAATAATACATTCGACAGTTGAGGTCATTATGAAAGCTGGTAGTACATTCCACAGCTGAGGACACTATGAAAACTGGTAGTACATTCAACAGTTGAGGGCACTATGAAAGCTGGTAGTATATTCCATAGCTGAGGATATTAGTAAAGCTGGTAGTACATTCCACAGCTGAGGACACTTTGAAACCTGTAAATACATTCCACAGCTGAGAACATTATGAAAGCTAGTAGTACATTCCACAGCTGAGAACACTATGAAAACTGGTAGTACATTCCACAGCTGAGGACACTATGAAAACTGGTAGTACATTCCACAGCTGAGGACACTATGAAAACTGGTAGTACATGCCACCGCAAGCTGGTAGTAGATTTTTCAGCTGAGGACACTATGAAAGCTGGTGGTACATTCCAGTCTCCAGTTACAGTCGTTATCTTAATATATTCGGACATTATAATGAGACCTAAAGTTGAGTACTTGCTTAAGCAAACAGTACAGACCCTGATCAGACAGGTTCTACAACCTGTCTGATCAGGGTCTATACTGTATGCGCAAGCATGTCTGTCCTAATACTTTGAACAAATACGGTATATATATTTTACAGCAAAAACAGGATTTTCAACAACCGCTTATTATGGCATTAACAACGTTTTTATCTTAATACCACGCTACCCTGACCATAGTCCCGAAATAACTCAAATACTATTAATGAATACGATGCTGAAATATCAAACAATGCTCCTTCATTGAGACAAATCGGGGTTTCAGCAGCCGTTTTTCACGTCATGAGAGCTGGGTTTGGAAACCGATAGAACGATCTGATTTCTCCTTTCGATATTAGAGCTATTTTTCTTATAAAAAAATGTGACAAACTACGGGAACTATACATTTTACGCAGTTGGACTGTAGCTCATAAGAAACCAAATAATACTTTGACTGACCTGCGTGGGAATCGCGCCGGTCTCTTAATATAGCTTTGGAATTTTATATATGGTGGACTATTCGATTAGCTCACTAAGGATTGTTTATATTTGCCGGGATCATCGGTGTGTGACGATCCCGGTAAATATAAAAAAAATCATATAACAAACTGTGTTATAAACAGAATAATGTCTATTTTATTTTCATTTCAAACAAGAAACTTCATAAAGCAAACATTAAAGAATCACATTGTTGTTCTTTTTTTACTTGTTACATTAAAAATTAATTAAACTTTAGTATACCCTTGTCCCATATCTCTAAGTAAACATGAACAAAATTTGCGCCGGTACTTAGACGTTTACGTCTAAATATTTTGTCATGTATTTCCAGACTAGAGAAAGTACGTTGCGCCTTACGTTATATAAGCATTTTACTATATGGCTAAACATGGACTTCTTGTTCAATTTGTCGAAAATATCTTAAAGTCTGTCTGCCTGTCTGTCTGTCTGTCTGTCTCTCTGTCTCTGTGACAGAGAGAAAGTGTGTGTGCGTGCGTGTGTGTGTGTGTGTTGTTTTATCCTGCTTTTAGTGTCTTATAAGCCGTATCCGGCTATATGTCTATATTAATATTTTATGCTATTTCAATATGTATGCATATCGTAAATGTATTATATGTGACACTTTAATAAACAAATTACTAACTCGCTGTAACAATTATACTGTCTTATTCTGAGAGCGAAGGAATGAACAGCTTCACCCATTTTTGCATGACTCGATTTCGCATGACTCGAGATTTCATGAGGTGCATGTCTTGTCACACGTACGCCAACAAAATTCAATACCATTTCTCATTGTGAGAGTAGTCATTGTTAGAGAGCCCCTTGTGATTGGTTGCTAGAAAATATTGTTAGCAAATGGAAAAAAAGAGTGCTTCCTTTGTCAGTATACCAGTGCAGCATTGAATTTCAGCATATTCATGTTTATTTGTAATTAAGAAACTATTAATAACTTCCTTAGTTTCAAAGGATGAAACAAAATAGTTTTCCCTATTTTTTTATTAGTCTTTAGTAATGCTTTAGTGTTGTCCGTTGGACATATGTTCTTATCCAAAACCAAAGCAGCAAGAATATTTGCCGGTTTGATGTTTTCGATTGTCCTCTTGACGAAGTAGACGAGTACAATTGAAATGGGAACCGTTCTTCCGTCTGTTCATCCGTCTGAATTTCCATTCTTAACCATAACCTTTAGCGCTTTGTAACTCCGACACTTTGTTTATTTTCAATAACTGGATTGTAGATTAGGTCAAAAAGGTGTGTTGCGCAAGGAACGACAAAAAGTTTCGCTACCTTAGTTACCGATTTTTCATCCCCCTTACAATATTTTGGTCAAAACCTTGCCCTCCACAACTGATATATTTGGTAGTACTTGGGAAACAAATCTTGGGCCGGCTGGGTAGGTGTGTCGCGTAAAGCTATGATAAAACCTGCTCCCTTATTTTCGGCAAACCCCTTTGTCGATAAACTTTCTGCACTTTATCATACTTGGTAGAAATGGAGAGTTGGCCAAGTAGGTTAGTTGCGTGAAGGAATGACAACTCTCGCTTCTTTATTTCTAGGTGAATCTCTTCCTGTACTATTTGTTCATTCATTCTGTGCACTCCGTAACTTCAATGCAAGTACAATGGTTTGATATTACGCAGTAGAAATGTCGGATGGATTGAATAGGTGTGTCGCGTAAAAAAAATGAAAACTTTCGCTTCCTTATTTGTCCGACTATCTCTCCCTTTAGTATTTAGTAATTAAACATTGTTCTCTCCAGAATGTCAATATCCCTGAATATATTTTGAAGAAACTTGTAGAAATATAGTGTAGATTCTTGTCTAGAATGACAATATATTGATATATCTCTATTATTTATGAACTTACCAGTCCATAGCCCCGTAGTCCCGTATAAGGCACATCTTTCAACTGAAATATGTTGATATTTTCCTTATTTCTCCACGGAAACATATGTTGTGGGTACTCATTAGAAGCGCCTCGACGAGGCGCTTCTAATGAGTACCCACAACATATGTTTTCTTGGAGAAATAAAGAAGTATCATCTGGATGCCCTCTTATCAGGAGATACACGTATGCAACTCTTCCTCTTTCTTGAGCTGTTTACCCTAGTTTGTCTTACAGGGGAAACTTTGCATGCTACTTTGACAAAGCATTTCTCAGCTTCCTTCTTCTCTGTAGCAGTTTTCAATTTCTTCCTCGTACGAAGTTTAAGACACACCATATCAGGTGTTGATTACAGCTTTTGTTTGTTTTTTGCTTCAATAGATGTACTCGTATATGGTTCCAAAACATCTCACATATGTGCTTTTTTTTTTTTTTTTTTTTTTTTTTTTTGATTTGTTTATTGTTTGTTTGTTTTTGTTTGTTATTTTTTGCGAGTGCCTCCAGGTCATTTTGCGTATCACCGAACGCTTCTGTTTTTCTAGGGTTATGTGTGCATATGTAAGTATTGATCGCGTAGCATTTCTAGTTAAAAAAAATCAGCAGACGACGCTCTGAAATATTTTTTCTTATTTTGTTTTCCAGGAAAAATAATTTGCGTTTCATGCAAATCGTCTCCAATGGAGATCATTTGCATGAAATGTCAAGACCTGCTTCTGGGGAAAAATAAGAAAAATATCAATTTGTCGTCTGCTGAGTTAGCTTAGGGAGTGCTAAAGGTTCAATGTTGGTCGTCTTTTAATATTTCTAAACCTTCGAGCTGACTTTGATCTAATGGTTTTGCTGTGTTAATTCCGATTGTAATTAATTTTTCCAGGTAATGTTTTCTTCTTAATGAATTTTCAATCAAAACCTAAACAGCGTAGACATTTTGCTGAATAGAACGGTATTCTCACTTTCACATGTCAGGAGTGGCAAGTCTGATCAGAGTCTTCGCTGTACGCCTGAAGACGCATTGGCTCCTAGGCTACCCAGAGGGTGCTCTGCGAAGACTCTGATCAGGCTGAACGTAATCACAGTCTGATCTGAGTTTTCACTCGGAGCACATGCACCTTTGTATGAAATGCTGTACCCTAGCTCGTACTGAAAAGTCTTATTTGTTTTGATTTTATATATAGTTGCCGCGCCAAGCAAAAAGGTGTATTCGAGCATAAGCGGACAGCGAAGGCCCGGATCAGACTGCGCATCCGCGCAGTCTGATCAGGGTCTCTGCTGTCCGCTGAATCACGGAATTCTATAGAATGTATCAATGGAACGCAAACGCCCGGATGTGCAGGATAATGCGAATCCGCACTGAAATGCACTTTCTGCCCATATGATCTTTATTTGAATATACATCTATTTTAGAACAGCTGTTACAAGCAGTCTGTCACTCAACAGCATCAATATGTTTCACAAACAAGCCATTAACCACGCTGATTATCTAACATTAGGCGAGGAAAAAAAAACAACTCAATTTCCATACATATAGATAAGGTATCTATTCACAAGTCAGTATGTGAAAAACCTACATCGAATTGCGTTTTTTACATCTGTTTACATTGAGATCTTTGCGCCCATTTCGGGTATCTAGGAAAATGGAGTTCCACTTAACCCCGGTCCTTCTGAATCCGGATATGCCCTGCCTGATCTGGGGCCTCTTTCAAGAAAAGAAATCGTACGATTCATCGTACGATTATCGTACGATAATCGTACGATTTTCATACGATTGTCGTACGCGGCTTTCACAAAAAAATCGTACGATTCTCTTACGATACATCGTAGACTTTAGTCGTAAGGTAGATCGCAGACATGTCACGTGACCAAAAACCACTTCCGTGTTAGCCAGTCCACCACACAATTCAATTATGTCAAAGAAGGTGAAGGCAGCAAATTGGGTACACGAAGAAATAGATGTACTTCTCGAAGAAGTACATAGTAATAAAGAAACCTTATTTTCCAAACTTGGGGGTTTTATTACACAAGAGACAAAAAATAGCATCTGGGAATCGATTACCCGCAAAGTGAACAGTGTCAGCAAGTCACAACGGACGGCAGAGACATGCAAAAAGAAATGGATCGACATGAAGTATGCCACACGCCAGAACGGAGCTACATCGGGCGCAACAGCTTAAACTGACGGGAGGCGGTCCATGTTCATCTCAGCAACGTTCTCCTTACGACACAAAGATTATAGCCATAATTGGACCAGTGTCCGTGGAGGGTATTCCTAGCGGTGTTGACAGCCTGAGTGCAACAATAAAGCCTGCTGAAGAACTAACGACAACCGACTTTCAAATTCCTGCAGGAAAACCCGAAGGTTGGTATCCCCTCTTCTCTCTCTCTCTCTCTCTCTCTCTCTCTCTCTCTCTCTCTCTCTCTCTCTCTCTCTCATTACGAAAACACGCCTACATAATTTTAACCCCCTTGAACCCTACATTTATAGAGAAAAACTGTGTTTTACAGGGGTAAACCTTATTGTTCTTATTTCTGCTCTAAAGTATAACTTGTGGGTACTCGTTAGACCCACCTCATCGCGGTGGTTCTAATGAGTAGTCACTATCTATCTTTTAGGGCAGAAATAAGAGAAATATCACAATCTTTCATCTTCAATTTTTTTTTTTTTTTTTTTTTTGGCGATACAATTTGCCATGTATTTGTATAGGCATGTTTTCGTAATGACAAGCATGCACGCATCGAAAAAGTTTATTGATAATAATGATGATAATCATTTGTTTCAGAGGATGATATATGACCGAGATGCCAGACTAATAGGGTCCTCAATTACCAGTGTATGACTTCACAAGCATATTCTTTTTAATATGTGCAGAGCATATGAGGTCTCATAATATACCTTTTGGGGATAATATTAATTCCCCTGCCTGAGTTGTCGACCTAGCCACACCATACTTGCAAAGCCGATCTATTTGCCGTTTTGCCGTTATACTGGGTCGACAGCTATAAATGTGAAGCTCGGGCGATAGCAGAAGTATGGTTTTGATATGTTCCCGGTGATCTGCTGACTTCACACATATCATTACGAAAACACACCCGTGCAAGAAAGTGCATTTTTCACATCTCAAAAATGGCTACTTTTCTGATGAAAATCTGTAATATTTTTATTTTTTCTGTTGCAAACATAGGTTGTGGGTACTCGTTAGAACCGCATCATTGGGGCGCTTCTAACGAGTACCAAAAACCTATGTCTTGGAGCGGAAATAAAAATAATGTATACCCCCGTAAATCCCAGTTTTCTTTATAAAAAGTGGGGTTTAGTGGGGTGTTCATGTCACGGACATTTTCACGTGATGTTTTCGACATTGTATTACAGTCCGAACAAACAACAATAAATTTAGGTACCACGTGTGTTGTTTAGCGGCTGTGCAAAAGCTATAGTCAAATTCTGACCTCTGAATGATCAAAAAGTCAGAAGAATTCATATTGTAGGACGTGGAAGGTAAAACAGACTATTTTAACTATATTTCATTATTGCGAAGAGTGGAGAATTACATATAATGTATAACGGTATTGTATCCAGATTTCCATTCCACGTGCTACAAAATATATCAGTCCGTCTTTTCATCATTCACATATCAAAATTTGACTATAGATGCACACGATCGATTTCATACCGCTTATCATATATATATATGTTCAATCTTCAGAGGATACAGTATCTGTATCGACCTACAGCGAAGATTCTCCACCGGGATCCCCATCACTTCTTAGTGAACTGGAGGAACCGGCTCCTCGACCAAAGTCTATGGTAGCTACACCCAAAGTACAGAAACGGGTTTCGCCACCGCGTGCAGTCGCACTGCCTCCGAAAAAGAGACATTCAACGGAAGTTGTGAGTGACCAATCTACTGCCAGGCTGATTTCGATAGAAGAAGAGCGACTGAAAGTAGAACAAGAGAGACTAGCTATAGAAAAGGAAAGACTCGCCATAGAGAAGGAAAGGTTACAGCTGGAAAAGGATAGAGTTCCAAAATTACAGCAGTCAACTACATATTCTACTTCAGCTGATCAAGGATATTCGTTGTGGAACCTAAATTAATAAGTATGGCGTTCATTAAGATCTTACATGAAAGGGAACGTAGTGGTTGTTTGATGGTAAACGCTTTTCAAGCTCGTTACCTTTTGCATATTGTTAAAACTAGTCAAGGGTTTGACAAAGGGCGACATTTTGAATTATTTGAATTTTTTAAGTTTTCATTAACTCGCGCTGGTGAGTTTAGTCAAACATTTATGCTTGCTCTGACTTCTATTGTCTGTGGACTTCAAAAGCCGATGGAATTTTTTGAAATATTGAAACTTCTAATTCGCTCAATAAGGAAAATATTGGAAGAAGACCGAGAAAATACAAATGTCGTTCCTCTCGAGTACTATAAATTAGTGACATTGTATTATGATGTAACACAGGAGACAGACGATCTTCCAACACTCACATTCTCGGTAGATGTTCAAACTGACGACAGCAGCAGTCCGGATGATGACGATTGATATTTTTATATTTCATTTTGTTTTTGTTGTTTACAAGAGAAGGTATTTTCTCTATAATAAATGATTTCTAGGGAACCCTGAAATGGACATGCAATTTATTTTAATATGTTATGTAAACAAGATAACTGTCTTGTGCGAACAACACAATCACAAGATAATAACTTGTTCACACAACTTAATATCTTGTGCGCACACGATATAATCTTCTTTGCACAACATAGATCTTGTGCAGACAACATAATATCTTGTACTCACAGCTTATTATCTTGTTCGGAAAACATAACATCTTGTGCAACATAGATGTTGTGCAAACAATATAATATCTTTTGCGAACAAAATATTATCTTGTTTGCACAACTTTATATCTAGTGCGGACAACATAATATCTTGTCCATACAAGTTATTATCTTGTGCACACAAGATAATATCTTGTGCGCACAACTTAATATCTTGTGCGCACAATATATTATCTTCTTTGCACAACATAGAGCTGTGCGGACAACATAATATCTTGTGTGCACAAGTTGTTATCTTGTGCACACAAGTTAATATCTTGTTCGCACATCTTAATATCTTGTGTACACAAGATATTATGTTGTCTGTACAGTATATTAGGTTGTGCGAACAAGATAATATCTTGTGCGCACATGATATTATGTTGTATGCACAAGATCTACATGTATGTTGTGCAAGCAAGAAAATATGTTGTGCGCACACAAGATATTAAGTTGTGAGAGCAAGATAATACGTTGTGCGCACAAGATATTATGTTGTGCAAACAAGACAATATCTTGTGTGAACAAGATATTAAGCTGTACGAACAAGATACTAATTGTGTGCGCACAAGACAATAACTTGTGCGCACAAGATTGCGCTCAAGAAATATCTTGTTCGCACATCATATTCAAATAAATTGCATGCCCCTTCCAGGGTTCCGTATCTACTTCATGCAAGTAGTTTTCATTCCATCGCTTTTCCGGTGTTATTTTTTCTTAAGTAAATACCGGATAAATCAGACAAGTATTTTACAACTGACAAAGATTGTGCCTAATATAGTCCGACAGTGGTCTTTGAGCAATAGAGAACATCGTATCTACATTGAAGCACGTGAAAGGTTAGGCCGAATCTTTCCAATAGATTTAATGAGACTGCTGTGTTGACTAAAGCATAAAACTAATAGATTCGGCCAGCTTTTGATTTCTTGGATACAGAAAATACGTTCTTGTGGCGGCATTTTAATATTCTTTTTTTAACTGTATAGCTCAACGACCTATCTACGTCATGAAAACACGCCTATATTATTTTGACCCTAGTAAACCCCAGTTTTATATAGTAAAACTGGGGTTTACGGGGGTAAGTAGTATTTTGTCTGCTCAAAAACAGAGATAAGGGATACTCGTTAGAACCGCCTCGGCGAGGCGGTTCAAACGGCTTTCCACGATCTTTGTTTTGAGCAGAAACACGCAAAAAATCAGATGTTTTTTTTGTTTTCAGAAAATTTTGCTTTTTCATTTTTTATGGAAAAAATCATAAGGTTTGCATAGGCGTGTTTTCGTAACGATACTGCAGCAAGTAAGTAAGTCAGAAATTAAACGGTACAAGATCTTTTATCTATGACTAAATGGAGCTTGATAAAAACATTTCAGGGAGAAGGATTCGGTTTATATCCATTTTTGTTGGAACCACGGGCTTTGAGAATAATAGCAACCGGCTCGTGACCAATTTGAATTTGACTGAGCTACGTTGTTTTATGGTCATTGTGTTTAGAAACTCCAGACAGCTTGGTTAGGCAGATCTGAAAACTTAAGTTTATTGTTAACAAGCAGTTAAAATAACTTACATTTTGTATTATTTCGTTTTCATGATTATAACAGACTTTAAATAATCCGTGTTCGGCATTTGTTTAATTAAGCCCGTAGGCTATGACACAGTCTTTTGCCCCCCCCCCCCCCCCCACCAAATTTTACTAACTGTTCCGAGGCGGAACTTCTTTCTGTGGTATGATTCAGGGTCCGGTTGTTCAAAACATTGTTAGCCCCGCGAGCACGTTAAGTGGTCATCCCGAAAAGTGGTTTTCAACCTTATTACTTTGCTAATTTGTGATTTCTCAGGCATAGATTCAGGGTGCTCGAGCCGGTCTCGATAGCACAGTCGGATGCGCTTCTCACTGGTGATCGGAGGGCGCGGGTTCGATACCTACCGGGGTCGGCAACATTCTTTCATGGAGTTGATCATGACATCTTTTCTAAGGTCATTCTCTCCCGTCCGCTGATTCAATAAGGGCAGTTGTCAGTTTCTGGCGAAAGAATGAACACAGTACTTGGTTAACCACTTACGAATAAGCATGCCAAGGAAAAGTGTGGATAGGTAAACTGACCGGCTCAAAAATGACCTAATTACTGTTGACAGAGCCATTAAACTCCAAAAACAAAAAAATCAGGGTGCCCGTTAGAGACGTCTCAATGAGGCGGTTCTAACGAGTACACATAACTGATGTCGTTGAGCAGAAAGAAGACAAAATAATGTATACCCCATAAACTCTATTTTTTTTCGTATAAAGTAGTGTTTAGAGGGGTGTTCATTACATGGACTTGTTCACATGATCAGAAAGTTTTAAACATATTTATCGTCACTACAGCTGTTGTCTGGGAATGTGTGGCGGTCGTAAAACGTCTCCCTGCACTAAATCATAGTGTAGTTTATATTTTTTTGTCCTTTGGGATCATTGGTTCCATTTTAGAATTTTGAAAATATTTGAAGCCTAAATGGCCGAAATTAGCTGGTCTGGCCCAGAAAACATGTACACTCCATATTCTCCTGTTCTGTGGTGTATTCCTTGCTTCCAAAGGATACCCATTTCTAGAACATATTTGACAAGTGGGCAACTAATACGTAATACACTTTATTTTCATTGTTTCCAATGATTTTATTAATCGCAGGTTATTTGTAATTCACAGGCTGTTCATTCCAATTTAGTTTCAGCAAACAAAATATTACTTAAGTCCAAACACGTGTTTCATAGATTTGCCAGATTTCAAACAATCGAAATTAAAACTTCCACAATGGTATTTATGAGAACACATTGTCTATCACTTGCTGCCTTACAGCTCTGCCAGAGTGTAGGTCCAAAGGATTGTCATCATCATTTTCACCATCATTATCATCTATGTTTACATCCAAAAGTTCCGGTAAGGGCAGATTATTTTTATTGCATATCTGATGGAGACACGCAGTGGCAACAATGATCATAATGCATTTCGGAGGTGAATACTGAAGGCTTCCCCCACTTCTGTCAAGACATCTGAAACGGGACTTCCACACGCCATTAAATCTTTCAACAACACAGCGCGTGCGTCGATGGCAAGAATTGTATCGCTGTTGAGGTCTTGTTCCAGCTGCAATTACTGGGGTTAATAACCATGGCTTAAGCGCATATCCAGAGTCACCAAGCAACCACCCAGGCACCGCAATGTTCTCTAGTAAAGTGTAAAGTTCACTTGCGTTCAACATGAAAGAATCGTGAGTCGATCCCGGCCATTTAGCTACAATATTCAGAAGATTCAACTCCGAGTCGCACACTACTTGAATATTCAACGCATGATACCCTTTACGGCATACATACAAGGGTTCATCATCACTGGGTCCTTTGATCGGAATGAGAGTCCCGTCGATAACCCCTATTACATTTGGAAATCCTGTTTTATTGAAAAATCCAGCTTTAACTTTACGAAGTTCCTCTGGATCAGTTGAGAAAGTTATATAATCTTTCACTTTCATGGCTATAGCTCGTGATACACTAGCAATACACCTTGAAACAGAGGACATAGAAATCCCATGCAAATCTGCAACTTCTCGTTGGAAGCAGCCGGTGGCATAGAACCGTAGAGCAGTTGTTAGCTGTACAATGGGTGAAATCGCATGTCCTCTGCTGGTGGGGTGTTGTAGCTCATCTGTTATTGTCTCTAGTAGATCTAACATGCACACTCTGCTTAATCGGTACCTCGAGATCAATTCATCGTCACTTAAACAATCAATTGGGTTGAGTCTATCCTTAAAGACTCTTTCGCGAGCAAGATAATTCCTTCGCCTTGCAACGATAACAGCGGCCATTATTTAAGAATGTCAAAAACACAAAACGCCTTTGTGTTAAGTGACAAAAACCATTGATTTCCTGTCGTACGATAAATTTTTGCACTCTACGAAAATCGTACGATTATCGTTGAGCAGATACATGCTTGAAAATGATGGTAGGTCTATTGTTTTTAATATATCTGGAGGACAACTTAATATTTTACTGAGAAAATTGGTACGAATATTGTTGAATAAATGTTAAAACTTGCATGAATGTTGAAAATTAAATTTGTGAATATTTGGGCTCTACAGCGACAAAATCGTAAATTCTACGAGTGGTCTAAAGTGATCGTGGATTTCATCGTAAATGTTACGATACGATAGATTTTTTGAAACCGGATTTTTTTCTTGAAAGTCATTTTTGGTCGTACGATTCTCGTACGACCACGATACGATAAAAATCAATCGTACGACCTTCTTTGAAAGAGGCCCCTGGACCTAGCGAGTCCCAGGACCCATAAAGGCAAAATTGTAAAAAAATAACTGGGCAAGTGATTTTTTATTTCACTTGCCCAGAAAAATGTATAGAATATATAAGGAATATTGTAATTCCAAGCTATTTTCAAGCTGCTGTGGACTGCCGGGCAAGTGGTTGAAACTTGAATTTGTCAGGCCCTGATATGACAGTATTGCGATACTTGCCTCACATTTATGGTTTATGGTAATTTTTGTCAAAACTGCTTTACTAAATTAGTTTGTTTGTTTGTTTGTGTTGAGGTTTTACGGCCCAGTCAACCCAATGGGGTCATGTCGAGCGCGGTCAGTTTACCTAACCACACGTTTACTGGGCAGGCTTAGTCCTCTAGGCGGTTAACCAGTATTGTGCACATTCTTTCGCCAGAAACTAGTAAGTAGGAGTGACATAGCAGTCACTTTACGATGCTATTGGCATTAACAATGTAAAATCTGTGTGTTTGGCTCCATTTCACACACACCAAATCCTCTAGTTTATTGTTATTTTATACAGGCTTTATACACAGATGCACTATGGCAAGTTCTGTTGAATGCAGTCGGCATTGACAGACCTTGACCGACTTCTCATGCTTCGCTGAACAGTAGCCCCTCAGCAGTTGTAAAGTAGCCTTACCGTCTTATTTAATTTAATGCTTACACTGTATACTTATCAGAGTCAGAGACTGAGAAGACACCCAAGAAAGGACAGTTGGAGCACGAAAAAACTCCAAAGAAAGAACAGTCGGAGCTAGAGGAGACTCCCAAGGAAGGACAGTTGGAGCTCGAGAAGACTCTCAAGATTGAAAGGACAGTCAGAGCCCAAGAAGACTCCCAAGAAAGGACCGTCAGAGCCTGAGAAGACTCCCAAGAAAGGACTGTCAGAGTCAGAGAAGACGTCCAAGAAAAGACAATCAGAACCTGAGAAGACTCCCAAGAAAGGACAGTCAGAGCCCGAGAAACGTCCAAGAAAAGACAATCAGAGCCTGAGAAGACTCCCAAGAAAAGATGTTTGGAGTCAAGACGGTTCCCCAAAAATCTTCAAAGTTCAGAGAAATTGAAGGTAATCAGGCCTGTTAAAAAAATTTGTTTCAGGTAACAAGTCGAAACAAGAGGGCCCTGTAACGCTCACCTGAGCATCATAGCACTTTCAGAACCTGATCTAGAACTGATTAAGGCAAACATTCTGATCAAAATTCAAAATGATTATATTAACAAGTAAGACAATGTAGCATGCCTAATGGACTGTGAAATAAAGGTCAAGGTCAAATATGGATGACTGCACTCAAGAGGCCATGCTAAGATGTATGCATGTATTAAGTATCACTGGCTGTAGGAGCAATAGTTACTGAGAAACTGACCTAAACACAAACACTTCACAAGTACCAAAAATCACTCTGCAGGACCAATAATTACTGAGAAACTGACCTGAACGGAAAAACTTAAGAAAGTCACTGGATAGAAAAATAAACATCACCTTGAAATCATCAAGACAAACATTCTGTGCAAGATTCATGATGATCACTTCAAAAATGTGACCTCTAGAGCATCAACAAGGTTTTCCTTTGATTTGGCCAGCTGACCTAGTTTCTGATATCAAGTGACCCAGTTTTAAACTAGACCTAGAAATCATCAAGACAAACATTTTGAGCAATATTTATGATGATTATTTAAAAAATGTGACCTCTGGAGTGTTAACAATTTTCTGCTGATTTGGCCTGGTGACCTAATTTTTGACCCCATGTGACCCATTTTCAAACTTGACCTAGAAATCATCAAGCCAAACATTTTGAGCAAGATTCATGATGACTGCTTCAAAAATGTGACCACTGGAGTGTTAACAAAATTTTCTGCTGATTTTGCCTGGTGACCTAGTTTTTGACCCAAAGTGACCCAGTTTTGAACCTGACCTAGAACTTATCAAGACAAACATTTTGAGCAAGAGCAAGGGTATTAACAAGGTTTTCTGCTGATTTGGCCTGGTGACCTAGTTTTTTATCCAAAGTGACCCAGTTTCAAACCTGACCTAGAAATCATCAAGACAAACATGCTGAGCAAGATTCATGATGATTGCTTGAAAAAGGTGACCACTAGAGTGTTAACAAGGTTTTTTCGGCTGATTTGGCCAGGTGACCTAGTTTTTGACCCCAGGTGACCCAGTTTCGAACCTGACCTAGAAATCATCAAGACAAACATTTTGAGCAAGATTCATGATGACTGCTTAAAAAAATTTGACTGCTAGAGTGTGAACAAAGTTTTCTGCTGATTTGGCCCAGTGACCTAGTTTTTGACCCCAAGTGACCCAGTTTCAAACTTGGCCTAGAACTCATCAAGACAAAACACTTTAAGCATGATTCATGATGACTACTTCAAAAATGTGACCACTAGAGTGTTAACAAGGTTTTAGCTGTTTTGGCCAGGTGACCTAGTTTTTGACCCCAAGTGACCCAGTTTAGAACCTGACCTAAAAATCATCAAGACAAACATTCTGAGCAAGATTCATGATGATTGCTTGAAAAATGTGACCACTAGAGTGTTAACAAGTTTTTCTGCTGATTTGGCCAGGTGACCTAGTTTTTGACCCCAGGTGACCCAGTTTCTATCTTGACCTAAAAATCATCAAGACAAACATTTTGAGCAAGATTCATGATGATTGCTTAAACAAGTCACCCTGATGCTTCCTAGCAAGATTGGAGTCAATTGGCCTTTCGGTTCAGGAGAAGAAGCGAAAAATAGATTTTCAAGATGGCTTCCATGGTGGCCATCTTGGATTTCCAATCAGCATGATTTTAGCTATTTTTGATCTACAAGTCACCCCAACGCTTCCTAGTAAGTTTGTAGTCAGTTGGCCTTTCAGTTCAGGAGAAGAAGCGAAAAATAGATTTTCAAGATGGTCGCCATGGCGGCCATCTTGGATTTTTGATCGGCACAATTTAAGCTATTTTTGATCTACAAGTCACCCTGATGCTTCATAGCAAGTTTGGAGTCAATTGGCCTTTCAGTTCAGGAGAAGAAGCAAAAAATAGATTTTCCAGATGGCTGCCATGGCGGCCATCTTGGATTTTCGATCGGCAAGATTTTAGCTATTTTTGATCTACAAGTCACCCCTATGCTTCCTAGCAAGTTTGGAGTCAACTGGCCTTTCATTTCAGGAGAAGAAGCGAAAAATAGATTTTCAAGATGGCCGTCATTTCAGATCGGCAAGATTTTAGCTTTTTTTGATCTACAAGTCACCCTGATGCTTCCTAGCAAGTTTGGAGTCAATTGGCCTTTCGGTTCAGGAGAAGAAGCGAAAAATAGATTTTCAAGATGGCCACCATTGGCCATCTTTGATTTCCGATCGGCATATTTTACCTATTTTTTATCTACAAGTCACCCCGATGCTTCCTAGCAATTTTGGAGTCAATTGGCCTTTCTGTTCAGAAGAAGCGAAAAATAGATTTTCAAAATGGCGGCCATGGTAGCCATCTTGGATTTCCGATCGGAAAGATTTTAGCTATTTTTGATCTACAGGTCACCTCGATGCTTCCTACCAAGTATCGAGTCAATTGGCCCAGGGGTGTAGGAGGAGTAGGCTTTTAAAGCAATTGTTGACGCCGCACGAAGAACGACGGACGACTAACGACGGACATGGACGGACCACAATAGCTCACCATGAGCACTTCGTGCTCTGGTGAGCTAAAAAGGGTGGAAGGGTTGGTTGAAATTTTTTTTATGCCCCGTCACCAGATGGGGGTGGGGGCATATAGAATCCCCCATGTACGTGTGTACGTCCATCACAACAGTACTGGTCATGTCTCTGCAACTCCAGACAGTATTCAAGGCAGGGCTTTGAAACTTGCAAGATGGTTTAGACATGCATTAAACATTTGCATAAAGGAACAGAGTAGACATGAACTGAACATCTGCATAAAGGAAATGGATTAAGGAACACTTTAGACATGCATTGAACATGTGCATTAAGGAAACAGGATTTTGATCCAACTTGTTATTGCAGAATTATGTCCCCTTGAATAACATGGACATTCTTACCATATGTCCATTCCACATAAATAGCAGTACTGTGCTTGTCTCAACAGTACTGGATTGTGCGCCGCAAATTCTCCTCCTACAGTATTCGAGGCAGAACTTTGAAACTTGCAACAGTTTAGACATGCATTGAACACATACAGTACATGAAGGAAACAAAATTTTTATTCAATTTGTTATTGCAGAATTATATCCCATAAATTCACTGAATGACATATACATTTGGACCATGTGTCAATGCCATATAAATACAGTACATTTCTTGTCTCAGTTGCGTCTCCCCAACTCAATAACACAATCTATGTTTTACTTTGGGACAGAATTGAGAAAAAAAAATTGCAAATTATCGTGTAATAAATGCCATTCCTAGAGCCATGAAATACAGCACAATATCATACAGGCATTGTATCCTAATGCATTTCAAAAGGCTGTGTATCAATGATCAGTATCATTGAACATTTCAGTTAAATTAGTGCTCTTAACGGAAATCATTGTATTTTTAGCTCCACTGTATCAGGCTGTATGAAAGTACAGAAAGAGCTTTTGCAGTCATCCTGGCAACTATGTTAGCATCCCATGCAATGTTTAAGTTTTTGGTTAGCATTAAAGTTTTTTAAATGCTCATATCTCATTAACCATTAGAAAAATTTAGTAGAAGGATTTAGTTAATACCTGGACTATGTTAGATATTGGTCTAAAGTTTTATACAGTATCATCCTCAGCCTCCTTCGTGTCCTTGAGGTTAAAGTCACAGACTTAGAAATTTGATGTTAAAGTTGTATAAATACTTTAAAGTTTCATTATGTGTAGGGCATCAAGTTTTCTGTATTGTATTTTTCCTATATTTTGGCATATTGTCCTACTTTATTAAATATCCATAAATTATGCACTTTCAGTTTTGAAAACAAAAAATAACCTTACCGTAAAACTACAGGTTTTTTCTCACTTGCTTGGTAAAGTAAACAAGAGGCCCTTGGTTCGCTCACCAGAGTGACATAGCCACTGCAGACATGCAGATGTTATGCACCATTTTTCCAATCCTATCGTCACAACTAGTGAAAATATCATCATTTGAGCAGTTCTTAGTTTTGAAGAAGAATATATGGGCATGACAGTCAATGGAGCATGATCATTTGAATAAACTATCAATCACATTTCAACAGAAGGAGCAATGTGAAATTTGGTGGAAATTGGCTAAGTGGTTTCTGAAGAATCATGATTTTATACATGTAAACAGCACAGTGGCAGGGAAATATTATAAATATAAACCAGATGATGGCTATCTTAGATTTCCAATCAGAACAATTTTAACTACTGTTGATCTACAAGTCACTTCAATACTTTCAATATAAATGTATATGGCCCATACAAATAGAGAAGCAAATTTGACCTTGGAGGTAAAAAGGTCAAATGTCAACATAGAACCATCATTTGAGCAATTTTGGTAGATCTCCTGTCCCCCATAATTTGTGCAAAGATTAGGACCCAGGGCTTATTTGGTTATGGAGAAGAAGATTTTTAAAGGTTTTTACCATATATGGGCATGGCAGCCATTTTGATCAATGGACCATACCCATTTTTGCAATCTTTCATTCTCCTGCCCACGGAGGCTCCGCATGAAATTTGAGC